>ML788454.1:56325-85966 GCA_009831015.1 Picea engelmannii
GTGTACATTGGAGGAGTTTGAGGTATCTCCTCTGATGTATATTGGATGGGTTTACACTAACTTTCCTGAAATTCAAGAATTCATATTCAAAAAATTTCTTAAGTGCCCAAAGTCAAAAAATGAAAACTCAACCAAAATATGAAACTTAAAGTTTCATTCTTAGAGAGGGAGGAGAAATCATTTAGAAAAACACAATTCAAGGATTTTTCAAAGAAGAATAAAAGGGGGCTCAATTTTCTTGGAGGGATCTTAGTAAGCAAATGTACAAGAAAATGGAGCATTGTTGGTGCCTAACACATCAAATTGTGACACACTGGGTGAAACCATGAATCTTTGTAAAGTGGTATCAAAACAAAATCCTTTGAGAAAGGGAGCATAATGATGCATGACCCATAAAATAAATAATAGGTCCAATAGTATTTTAAAATGCATATTTTGATGAGATAAGGTTTGTAGGATACAAAGTAGAAGTTAGATATGTGTACAAGATAGATTGATCTTTAACAAATTTCTTAAAATGGAAATGTTACAAGGAGGCACGAGGAGTACTACATGGAATTGAGACATCAAAAATTTTGAAAACACAAGTTTTTATGCATTTACCTAGTGTTTCTCCACTTCCATTGAAATTACATAGCCCTGACGAAGTCACCCCGGTGTCACAAGACTTTCTCCACTGCTAGCTATCATCCATAGCCCCGACAAAGATACTTTCATGTTCCACGTGATCTAGAATTCCTTTCCCCAAGCCTTTACCTTTAAAAAAAATTATTCTATTATGTTCAGAGAGAAGTGGATGGCATGATTCAATTCTTCCTTCAAAGGAATGAGGGGTGATACATGTGATGCTGATATTTTCCAATTTGATTATAGATGCATGAATGCCCTGAGTAGCATTCTATGGAGAACTACAAATGTATTTCCCAAACCATTTTTTCTTAGTCCAGACAAACATAAAAATATTTTCTTAGACAGGGTCCTTGGCTCCTCTCTTGGTTAAATTTTAAATGTACAATGCTCATGCACTAATGAACTACGTCTCACTATTAGATTTGACTTGAAGTGATGCACATCAATACTGCACAATTAGGAATGGGGTTATGTCTGGAAGTCGGGTCACACAGTTCTTAGGTTGTTTGAAAATAAATGTGTTACACTTAAATGTATATCCATGCCCAAGCTATCAAACATTTGAGAATCTTAGAGTGATAATTCTCAAGGGAGAAAAATAAAAGGCTAAAAATCAAATAAAATGTGAAGCATTGAATCAAATGTGAAATACTATGTAAATAAAAATAAAATCAAGGCTGAGCAGAAAATTAAAAAAATAAAGCAAGTTCTTTATTTATATATGAGGTAGCTTCCCCGAGGGCTAGTTGATGTAGTGTTTCGATATTTTTACATTATGACATAGACCTCCACCTCAGCAGGGTCTGCTGACCTCTCGGTCTTTGGATCTTCCAATTCTTGAGATGAAATGGATCCTTTGGTCCTCACTGGATCCCTTCACACATATAACCACAGTTATTCTTTTATATGCTTCACCTGTGCGAACATGCACTAGGAGCGAGCCTCCACTCTATGTGACCACAGACTTAACCCCAAAAGGCACGTCGGGTTTCACGATTTTGGACTTTCGTTGTGAGACACCACGACTCCTCCAATTCTCAAAACCCCGAAATGGGCTAACGGTCCCTAGATCCTCCCTTAATCTTCTACCATGTGGCCTCCAGCCAGACCCTGGGGTCCACCTCCGAGCACGTCAGGATTTCACGTATCGGGAACTCGTGATGCAACCTTGCTCCTTTTTCCCGATATTCAAACCTGTAACTTCCTCACCTCAGATCAATGGTCCCGATTCCTCCATGATCCGACGGTCCAGATTGTGTCGGTGTTTCGCATTTCACGACCTCTGAGTAGCAAGTTCCTCCACTCTCCCGACTCTCGAAATGTCGATATTTTGGAGTGCCCAATCAATGGCTCACACTCCTCTGGATCTAACAACTACTATCTCTCTTGAGATTGCGAGTGTTGAAAGACACTTGGTATTATCCTCTCCATGGATCTACTTGATCCAACAGTCCACATAATTCGGTGTTTCGCCCTCCGATAATTCCCACCATCCATTTAGGCTCTCAATAGTTACTCACCAAATAACTCAGTGGCTTTCCTCTTGAGCTTGATCTCTGCAAGGTGACTCTGAACCTCGTCTATCCTCTAGACTTTCCAAGTCTCTATCCCTCCCGATCTTGATTCTTGTTGCAAACTCAAGGATTCTAAGGAATTATTGTGTGCACTCCTTCTGTCCCTTACAATAATCCTTGATTATCTGATATCTCCCAACTCTACGCACTCCTTGCGATAGAAGTTCTTCAACAACTCGCTTGTGTTGGAAAATTCTAAGAATTTTCTCAACCTACACACACCTTGCACAGCTCTGTGTTATACTTTCACTTATGTTGGTATACGAACTACTCTATCTCTCTTGAGCTTTTTTGAGGTAAAACTCAAAATCTTGTCAATGCACTCCTTGCGGACCTTCACTGCACTCCTTGCAATAACTCTCAGGACGAGGAGAAATTGAAACTTGTACTCTCCCTGACATAGACTTCATACTTTTAACATGAAATCATACACATAAAGCATTTAAATAAATGCATAACCTAGCATATAATAAAATTGTAAACATACCATTCAATAGATGCAAATAGTAACCATAACAACACCATGAAATTGGATTAAAGCCTTCTTATATTAATTCAAGTTATTATGTACATGGTTTCTATAGAAACATCTATATGCTCAAATGAATTCTACAATCTTTGTTCTTCTCTTCTCTCCTATGCTTTCTTTCTCTACAGCTTCTACTCTTACCATTGAGAATAATCATACAATACATATGAGGGAGCTTTCTTGAGTTTTTCCTCCTACAACTCTAAGCTATCTTATTGAAATTAAAGACTACAACTACTTTACATTTATTACAATAAATTCCTCCAATCGACAGATGAGAGAAAATGCTCAAGATCTGCATTACAATCCTTCAAGCTATTACATTAATGTTTCATCTTTTAAATGAATGCTCAAGTTCTCCATTTTACAATAAATGCCTCAAGCCGACAGATGAGATAAAACGCTCAAGATTCGTCCCCAGCTTTTTCCATAGTGTCCTCCAGAAATGACCAACAAATTTGTCATCTATGTCTGAAACAATACTCTTGGGTAAACCATGAAGTCGAACAACTTCTTTGAAAAAAATATTTGCAATGTGTGTTGCATCACTGGTTTTCTGACATGGAATGAAATGTGCCATTTTGGAAAATCTATCAACTACCACAAATATGGAATCAAAACCCCTTTGTGTCCTTGGCAGTCCCAACACAAAATCCATTCTTACTGTGTCCCACATCCTCTCTGGTGTTGGAAATGGTTGATACAACCCTGTATTTTGTCTTTTCCCCTTTATGTACTGGAAGATTCTACATCTGTTGAAAAAATTCTTGACATCCGTCCTCATCCCTGACCAATAATACAAATTATTCAGTTGTGCAAATGTTTTGTCATGGCCAAAGTGTCCAGCCAATCCCCCACTATGTTTTTCCTTCAAAAGGTTTTCTCTCATAGAAATCTTTGGGATACACAAATCATTTCCTTTGAACAATAGTCCATCCTGAATTAAATATTCAATCCATTGGCTTCTATCTCTCAAAATAGGATTCTCGCATGCTTCATAAGCATCCTTGAAATTTGAATCATCTCTGTACATTTCCTTAAGGCTATCAAAACCTAAGGTCTTCACATGAAACTCTTGTAGAATCAAAAATTTCCTTCTCAATGCATCAACAACCTTGTTAGCATTTCTAGAAATGTGATTTATAACAAAAGTAAAGTTTTTCATAAATTCAACCCATTTTGCATGTTTTTGGTTCAGTTTGTCCTGTCTAGTTATAAACTGTAAGGCCTGGTTGTCGCTATACAAAACGAACTCTTTCGGAACTAGGTAGTGCCTCCATTTATTCAATGCTTGTATGACTGCATAAAAATCTTTATCATATGTGGAATATCTCATCTTGGTCCCGTTTAGCTTCTCATTGAAGTATGCAATTGGTCTATTGTCTTGACTTAAGACTACTCCAATCGCAAATCCACTTTTGTCACATCTCACTTGGAAGTTCTTACTAAAATCTGGCAGAACTAGAACTGGTTGTCTAGTTATCTTCTCCTTTAACAACTTGAAACTTTTATCCACTTCCTCTGTCCAATGAAAATATTTATGTCTTTTCTTGACTGTGTCCATCATTGGTGCACAAATTCCACTAACATTTCTGATGAACTTCCTATAAAAACTGGCTAGTCCATGGAATCTTTTGACTTCAAAGATATTCCTTAGTGACGACCTCTCTTTGATTTCTTTTACCTTTTATGAAACCATACTCATTCGAAGAGATCACGAAACCCAAATAAATGAGTTCCATGTTCATGAAATATGACTTCTTCAGATTTATCAACAACTTCTATTGCTGCAACCTCCTCATTACTAGAGTTAAATGTCTCAAGTGTTCTTCCTCAGTCTTATTGAAGATCAATATATCATCAAGATACACAATTGCAAATTTTCCAATGAAATATTTCAAGACTTCGTTCATCAATATCATGAAAGTACTTGGTGCGTTCTTCAAGCCAAATGACATGATAGGCCATTCATACAATCCTTCATTCATTTTGAATGTTGTCTTCCATTCATCACCTTCCCTCATTCTAATCTAATGATATCCACTTTTCAAATCAATTTTTGAAAAAAACTTTTCTCCACTCAAACAATCCATCAAGTCATCCATCCTGCGTAAAGGAAATATATACCTGATGGTGATTTTGTTTATAGCCCTCGAGTATGTACACATCCTCCATCCACCATCCTTCTTTGGACTTAACACTATTGTCACAACGCATGGACTCAAGATTTCTCTAATCAACCCTTTGTCCATCAAATCCTGGACTTGCTTCTTGACCTCTTCACTCTCCTATGACATCAATTTATACGTTGCTTTGTTTGGTAAACTCACCCCTGGTATAAGGTCGATGTGATGGCTTATACTTCTAATGGGAGGCAACAAACAAGGTAAATCGTCCACCACTATCTCTACAAAATTCTCCAGTAGTTCCTGAATCTCCTTAGGTAGATCATCTATTGAGGTACTGGTCAATATGAATCTAGGTTTTCTCACCACAACAAATTGCATTTCTTCATTTTTCTTGGCTTCATCCAAAAGTTCCTTCCCACTCATGAGAAGTATAGTATTGCTTGTTTCTTCTTTCACCTTCTTGTCTTCAATTGGAAGAAACATATGTGTCCCACCATTCTTCTCAAAGGTGTATGTGTTCTTTCTTCCATGATGAATAATGTTTCTTTCATATTGCCACAGCCTCCCCAACAAAAGATGACAGACATACTGTCCTCCTTCTAATATTCCTCCCCTTTCTGGGTGGTTATGTGGTTTCTTTTCTTCATCCTTGGGTTTCTGTACTTTGTCTTGGGCAACTACTTTGCCTCTACTCTAACTTCTACCTCTACCCCTTTGACGTTGATTTCAAGCCAATTTCACTTCTGCCTTTGAAGCAATCTGATAAGCATCTTCTACATTCCTGATTGTCACCATGCTCATATCATCCTGAATCTCATATCTCAGTCCATTCATATATCTAGTGAATTTTTCATCATCACTCTCACGATGACCAGCTCTAATATTTAACCTGTAAAACTCCTTAGTGTATTCCTTCACTGCCATCCCTTTCTATCTTAAATTCTGCATTCTTCGAAACAGATTAATTTGATAATCTCTAGGTATGAATTTGTCTTTCATCTTCGCTACCATTCTGTCCCAACTTTTAATTCTTTGTTTTCCTTTGCAATGCCTGTCAGTCTACAGTTCATCCCACCAGAATGCCACGTGCCCTTTTAGTCTAGTGACAACGTGATTTACTTTCTTATCTTCTTCAATATCCTCATAATCAAAGTATTTATCTAGATCTTTAAACCAATCTAGCAACTCCTCAATGTCTAAGTTACCTTCATACATCGTGATGTCCAATTTTTCTATGGAAAATATTCTTGCAACATCTTGCAACATCTTTGGCTACAAATTCTTCTTTAGATCCAGATTCGTTCTCATTTTCAGCCTCACTGATATCTCTAGTATCAGTTGTTCACCTATGTGTTGTCTCCATGGAATCCAATTGAGCACGAAGTTCTCTCATCTCCCTTTCCACAGCTGGATCGGGTAAAGTTCTCTCTGGACATCTTCTTGACGACATTGTTTCAATCTGTCCACACAAAAATCAATCACAACTGTTCCATGTCTTCCCTCTACAGAAAAAAAAAGTTGTAATAGCTGATACCACCTGACATAGACCCCCACCTCAGCAGGGTCTGTTGACCTCCTGGTCTTTGGATCTTCCAATTCCCAAGCCAAAATGGCTCCTTTGGTCCCCATTGGAACCCTTCACACATATAACCACAAGTCTCCTTTTATATGCTCGGCCCACGTGAACATGCACTAGGCATGAGCCTCCACTCTACGTGACCACAAACTTAACCCTAAAAGGCACGTTAGGTTTCATGATTTCGGTACATTCGTTGCGAGACACCCTGACTCCTCTAATTCCTGAAACCCTGAAATGGGCTAATGGTTCCTAGCTCCTCCCTTATTCTTCTACCATGTGGCTTCCAGTCAAACCCTGGGGTCCACCTCTGAGAACATTGAGATTTCACATATTGGGAACTCGTGATGCATCCTTGCTCCCTTTTCCCAATATTTGAACCCATGACTTCCTCACCTCAGATCAACGGTGTCGATTCCTCCAAGATCCGATGGTCCAGATCATGTCAGGATTTTTCATTTCGCGACCTCCGAGTATCAAGTTCCTCCACTCTCCCGACTCCCGAAATGCTGATATTTTGGAGCACCCAATCAATGTCTCATGCTCCTCTAGATCTAACGGCTGTTATCTCTCCTGAGCTTGCGAGTGTTGAAAGACACTCAGTCTTATCCTCTTTGCGTATCTACTGGATCCAACGGTCCACAGAAATTGGTGTTTCTCCCTCCGAGAATTTCCACCGTCCGTTCAGGCTCTCAATAGTTACTCACCAAATAACTCAAATTATTTCCTCCTGACCTTGATTTCTGTGAGGTGAATTCGACCCCCATCTGTCCTCTGGACTTTCCAAGTCTCTATCCCTCCCGATCTTGATTCTTGCTGAAAACTCAAGGATTCTAAGGAATTCTTGCATGCACTCCTTGCAGTCCTCACGATAATCCATGATTATCTGATATCTCCCAAATCTACGCACTCCTTGTAAAAAAAGTTCTTCAACTGCTCCCTTTGGTTGGAAAAGTATAAGAATTTTCTCAGCCTATGCACACCTTGCATGGCTCTGTGCTATACTTTCACTTTTGTTGGTATAAGAACAACTCTATCTCTCCTGATATTTTTTGAGGTAAAACTCATAATCTTGTCAATGCACTCCTTGTGGACCTTCACTGCACTCGTTGCAGGAATTATCAAGACAAGGAGAAATTGAAACTTATACTCTCCCTCTCATAGACTTCATACATTTAACATGAAATAATACACATAAAGAATTTAAATAAATCCATAACAAATCATATAAGAAAACTATAAACATACCATTCAATAGATGCAAACAATAACCATAACAACACCATGAAATTGGATTAAATCCTTCTTATATTAATTCAAGTGCTTATGTACATGGTTTCTATAGCAACAACTATCTTCTCAAACAACTTCTACAATATATGTTCTTCTCTTCTCTCCTATGAGTTCTTTCTCTACAGCTTCTACTCTTATAATTGAGAATAATCATACAATACATACGAGGGATCTTTCTTGAGTTTTCCCTCCTACAAATCTAAGCTATCTTATCGAAGATAAAGAATACATCTACTTTACATTTATTACAATAAATGCCTCCAATCGAAAAATGAGGGAAAACACTCAAGATCTGTGTTACAATCCCCAAAACATTTAAGAACAATTACATCCTTCTAGCTATTACATTAATGTTTCATCTTTTAAATTTCAAAACGTTTTCAAAATGCGCGCTTGTGCATATCCAACTGTCCTCCACTTGTGTTTGCTTGCGATGCTCCTGCATCAAATTAACAAGGAGGAGGTCAAAATCCCATTTAATATTTTTCAAATGGTAAGTTTCTTGGCCAATTTTCTCTTTGATCACGAAAGTTCCAAGCCACAACTGATGGAATTTTGAATGTTTTCCTTTATCTTGATGTGTCTTGTCCCATTTGAGAACTTAATTGAAAAAATGAAAGTATTTATCATGAGAATAATTATTATAAAACCAACACTTAATGGTCTATTGGTGGGTTTCAAACTTATTTGTTTATTTGGCATGATTCTCTTCTAGGTTTGGAAAAGTATCGATGCGTCATTGGATAACAGGACATTCTCTCCCGCAAGAGTGTTGGGTGATTTGTAGGGAAGGAAGGTAAATGTTTGAAGGTAAAATAAATTCTTTATCATAGATAAGAAAATAGCGAGGAGTCCCTATAGATGCCTTGGGGGTGAAACGATTAGACCAGAGGGAATTTGGTAGAGCGTTCTGCCGGTTTCTCTATTGTTCTACTATATTTCACTTGAGGATTTGGATCAGGTTCTTGTTTGTGGATTTGGCCAAGCCATTTCCCTAAGGGTAATAGTTGGTTGTGTATTTTAAGGTAATCCCATTTTCCATAGAAAACTCAAACATTTTTAATGATGCAAAATATGTTTCATTATCAAACACAAGAGAGATAGGCTCCCCAAACCTAGTAATAAGGTGTTGTTCAAGGAAATTCATTACCACTTCATCATTTGGTTAGTGGTATTTCTTGAGTCCAAAACATAAAGTAATCAATAGTGGTTAGGATATACCTATGTTTCTTAGATGAATGAGGATGAATATCACCAGCTATATCCAACCCCCATTGTTTGAAGGGTTCTTCGACAACAACTGACTGAAGTGGGACAAAAACCTTACACTCTTTTCCAACAAATTTTTGGCAAGTTTCACGGCTGCATAAATATGCATGAGCATCCTTGAATAACATTGACAAATAATATATGTCTCTCAATATCTCATGGTTTGTTGTATCCATTGATAAATGTCCCTCTTCTATTCCATCATGCATATCTTTAAGGAATTTATTGACATATTTCTTTTCAAGGCATCAAAGTAGCACTCCATCGTAATTTTTTCTGAAAAAAAATACGCCATGAACTAACTGAGATTGTAAGGATTTCATCCTCAACTCTCTTTTCTAACTAACTTTGAGGTGTTTTGGATTTGTACCATGCTAAATATAATACTTGAGGTCATTATAGAACGATTTTTCAACTGCATGAACGTAGGGAACCTGATGTGTGTAGAGAGTTGGATCCTCTTGTCAACCATCCTCTTCTTGATTTTCAACATCTGTGATTCTGGTCACCAATTTCCAGATGCCTTGACCTTTGAAAATGTTTTTTGGTTTAAATTCCATGTCATATTCTTGTAGAGCCATCATATAGTTTCCTTGTATATCTCCCATCTCTCTCTATACAAAGAGAGATCTGACCTCTAGGTGAGGAATGATCACTTTAATGTGGTTCTTTAGAATATATTGTCTAAACTGTTTAATTTTTTTGTGGACAACAAAAGCTTACTTATCCACCAGTGGTTAATTCAGTTCAATTCCCTGTAACCCAATGCTTGTGAACGTGATGGGGCATTCATTGCCTTTCTCATCATTATGTATGAGAAGTTCTACGAGGGAATGATCAGATACAAAGGTGTACAAAAAAGAGTCCTTGGTGAAATTTGGACTCTGTAGAGATGTTGCAATTGCTATAACGACATTGATGTTCTCTAAAGCCTCATTTTCAACATATTTCCATTTGAATTAAACATCCTTCTTTATCATTAATTAAAGAGGTTATACAATTTCAACAAATTCTGGGACAAATCTTCTTACAAAATTGATTTTGTTGAAAAAGGACTACATGAACTTCTTGTTATGTGGTGGTGAGATTTTCATGATGGATTTAGTTCTTTTTGGATCTACCGAAATATAGTTTTTAGAAATAACATTCCCCAATAAAATACCTTCTGAAATAGTAAAAATGTTGGATATGTGTTATATTCTTTGCACAACTAGAACTAGGGTCTACGTTGCATCGAACATGTAGGGGGGTAAGAGGGGGGCGACAATGCTCCAAATTTGTTTTTTGCCTCAGTTTTCGTGTCCATTTTGGGTGGTCCTCTATTTTTGTGTCCATTTATGGGTGGGTTTTTTAGAAATGGTTTTTCGTCAACGGTTTTCTATTTCCAGGTAAGGAATTAGGGTTGTTGACTAATACAAGTCATTAGATTATGGTTTTGGATGTCGTCGGCTCCTATATGTATATTGTATTGTAAACAATGTATGATGTGAATGAATATAGAATATGTTGGTTTTCTCGGTTTGGGTTTCCAGGGGAAAAATCTCTATGTAATGTGGGTATTTTCCATTGTATATTTTATCTTATTTTATTAAAAATTTATTTGCAGTAAAATATTGTACAAGGTTAAAATCTACAAAAAATAGTATTCTTGGGATTTAAAGAGATACCATACTTTTTGCATCATTCGAATATTTGTTTTAGGTGTTTTGGGTGATATTCTCTTTTCTTAGAATAGACTATCAAATCATCCAGATATATCACCAAAATTTGATCGATTAAACCTTTAAAAGTAATGTCCATATCCCTTTGAAATGTAGCACCAACATTTACTAAACCGAATGGAATTATACGGTATGTGTATGTTCCCCATTGCATTTTGAATGTAGTCTTCAATCAGTCTCATTCTGATATGAGAACCTAGTTGTAACCCGATAACCCATCAAATAGAGAAAACATTGTGGATCTCGCGACGAGTTGCAAAATTTGTTCCATAGGGGGAACTGGATAATTTTGTTGGTCAAAAGCCAGATTCAGATTCAAGAAATCTATGCACATTCTAATTTCTCTAGAATTTTTCCTAACAGGCACCATATTTGAAACTCAGGTCAAATGGCATACCTTGAATATGATATGGGAATATAAGAGTTTTTTTAATTCTTTCTGAATAACCAATTCAAGAGTCAGATGCATTTTTCTTAATTTCTACTGAAATGGCTTGACACTTTCCTTGATTGGAATCACATGTTGAATTATTCAAGTGTAATAAGTCTTTAGATCTTCATAATTCCATGAAAATATATCACGCTACTTCTTGAACAATTGTGTAAACGTATGGTTTTCTACCTCTAAACTATAGGTTCCTAGGTTGATGTACATGGGTTGTTCAGAGGTTCCAATGTTGACCAGAAAATGCATCATGGCTGAACTGTTGGTCTTGGGATTTTCAGGCCTTATGAACTTATTATGTAATTCAAATATCTTCTCAAATGATAGTACATTATTTGGGATACAATTGGTTTTTACCTTGACTACTTTTTCTCGATATCTTTGAAGATCCTGTGCATGAGCTTCATCATCTATTACAGATCCTTGGAAGACATCCGTGCTAGTAAGGAAAATGATTATTTTGGTTTCATTATTGAATACCCTCCAGTTCATGAAATTATCAGGTATGGAAAGCCTAAACATGATTTCAATAGAAAAACCATCATTAAGAGGTTTATATTTAGAGGCTATATTTGCCAAAATGTTTGCAGCAACATTATAATAGCAAGGTATAGATTGAATATTAAAATCATCAAAATAATAAAGTAAATTCCATACCTCTTGTTGGTAACCTCTCAAATGTGGGGATAGGTACTAAATGGTGTTTCTAACCTGTCAGAAAACTATTTCTGAATCACCAAGAACTCATAATAATTTTACCTTAAGGTCAATGGATTTCTTCAAACCTTATACCAAGGCTTTATATTCATCAGTGTTATTGGTGCATTCAAATTCCAACCGGTAGGATATGATAAGTTTACGTTGATGTGGATCAGTGACAATACATCCTTCCCCAACTCCATAATGGGATTTGGAAACATGAAAGAACATAGTCCAAATGTTATTATATACAGGTGGATCAATGATAAAATAACCTAATAACTTTTAATATTATACAATCATTATCATCAGTATGATTGCATGGAAGGAGTTCATACTAGGTGTCTCTTTTCATTTCAGATGGTTGTGCTTCATAAAAACCATGATCAATCTCTAAGAATAATTACCAAAAATAGAATGTGCAAATCTGATAGGCTTCTTTCTACCATCTAATTCAGTTACTGTGTGTTTCATATGAACTTCACTAGTTACACGGATATGATTGGGTTTACCTTTGTATGACAACCATAAGTGGGACTAGTTTGTAGAGAAATAACCTTAAATAATGGATGACCAATCCATGCTTAAAAACAAGCCACATATATTTGGGATGTCAACAACAACAATTTTAATTACCTGATGAAACCTTGGGTCAGAGGCCAGTACAATATGTACATCTTTGAGCTCTCCTCTTACCTTGTAGTAGTCAACTATGGAATGAAATTTAGTATTTGGCATATTGAATAGGGCATGATGTTGGAATAAGAACCAAAATATACCAAACAATTGTGTACATTGAAATAAAAAAATTCATACGTAAACCAAAAAAGAGGAATTTGGGACCTTGAATAAGCACCTATACTTGTTGCATTTATGGGAACTTTGATTTCAACTGTATGGATCAATTTTTCTTCTGCAGTTTTAGAAATTCTATAAATTATAGCAATGTATTTCTTCTGAGATTTTTTGGAATTGAAAGTATCAATAAGGAGATCATGTTGTTGTGGTAATGTGAAAATTTCATACATGGAAATGTAGGCTTTAGTTTTCTTCATGTCTTCAATAACACTATACTCTAAAGTGCACATTTCTAGTTTGTTTGTTGTTTTGTTTGGTTGTGGACTATTATCTTTTCTACTAGTTGTTGGATTGTTGGGTTTAGTGTTGTTCATAGCTAGGTTAGACATACCATATTTGTTGTTATTGGTTGGAGCAACTGTGCTAGCTTTTTGATTGGCAATGATTGGATATGGGGTCCTTGGTTTTGAAGTGGTGACATGGGGGATGATTTTCCTTAGAGGGGTGTTGTTTTTTTAGGGAAGAAGAGATGTTTGGGATAGTACCTCTTCTATGTATATTGTAATCTTTGGGGGCATATTTTATAACCGATGTATCTCCAATAAAAAATTCTTCAATTTTTTCATCATTTTAATCAATACACCAATCCAAAATGGACATAGCATACTCTTGAGGGGTGATCCAGGTGGATATTGGTGGCCACCCACCTATTCCAAGTGGCTCCTCTTGACAGTTTTTAGTTCAGTGCGTTCTTTTGTACTTCTTTGTAATTGTGGGTTATACACTTTAAGGGTTGTATGAATCCCTACACATATTCCAAGTGGAGGTTGGTGGCTGCCCACCTAAGTCAACTGGAGTATTTTAGAATTTTTCATGTCAGCACATCTTTATGTACTTCTAGGTCTGTTTTGGGGCCCTCAATTTTTTTTTTGGCTTGCCACAGTCAAACTGTAGAAGAAGTTAAAGATTGATAGCATAATATGTAGTTCTCAAAAATACCTTTCCAACCTGCTATCATGCGCCTAAAATGGAGGTCGTATGCAAAATTTATGACCCCAAGAAGTTGAGGTACCAACTTACCCAGTGGGGCCCACATAACGTTTGGTGTTTCACCTCCTAGGGTTATTTTTTTGGATGCCTAGGGTTTTGGAATTCATGAATAATGTTAAAAATCTATCTGGAGCCTCATTTTAATCATTCTACTCAGACAGATGTGCATAGTATCCACATCTCTTCTCAGAGATAACTACCACCATTCAAGCAAGTTGTTTTCAGTTCTGTAGTTTTATAGTTTCAGCCTATTTCATTTATTCAATGGAAGTTATTGTTCACTGGATATTTTTTTTTGTTCTCTGTATCTCTGTGTTATTGTATTCATTATTTTAGTCAGCTCATTCCGCTCATAAATCCATATCAGTGGTATCAGAGCGGTCGTCTCTTCATTTATTTTTCTTTGTGCATGTCCTTGACAAGATCTAGATATAAGAATTTGGGACTAGAACCAGTCGATCCTTTTCAAGATCAACCACGTCGAGCTTAAAAACAACCCATGGGGGATGAAAAGAAATATAAAGGAGCATGAGATCCTTTTAAAATGTTTCTTGAGGAATCCCTTGCCTAAAAAATGAACAAAATGATGGACAACTTTGCACAGATCCTTCGGTGGCTTCCCACGAGAGAGGCATATTCATCAAGTAGCCATGCAACCCCATTCAAGGTACAGGTAAATTTTGATATTCCATTATTTGAAGGGCTGATAGATGCGGATGTTGTAGATAAATGGTTGAATATACTCAAAGGGTATTTTTTGGTCCATAATTTTTCCGATAGGGAAAAGATTACTTTTTCACTCCTTAAGATCGTCCCAAATGTTAAGGACTAGTGGTATACTTACTCTAAGCAAAGTTCCATAGAGGAATCTGCAATATTTGTAGTCTCCCCCACATGTGATTCCTTCAGGGATGTCATTAAGGAACAATACTACCTTGTTGGAAGCTACGAGGACTAGTACACAAGATGGACCACCCTGCGTCAGGAAAGGGACCAGACAGTACCAAATTTCACAAATATTTTCCATACCCTACGCACCGAATTGGGTATCAAAGAATCTAAGCGACATCTATTGCTCAAATACCATTACTTTTTGCATAGATACATTCAAACAAAAATAGAGTTTCGAGACATCACATCATTGGATATGGCTTATAGATATGTTGTCAATATCAAGCATAAATTTAAGCAGAAGAGATGAGAGTTTGTATTTTCAAACTCCTCACAGTCAAAGAAGGGAAAATGTAGCCCCAACCCACACAACAAGGGACAGAGAAAAGATGGCCACTCTCATGAAAACCAGTCCAAGAAGCAAAAAAATAAGGGTAATGAGAATTCGAAGAAGGACATGATAAAATTGTGTGAATACCATAAAATCCCTTGGCACAACACCAAAGAATTCTTCTCCAAGCAGTCACTCATGGTCGAGCTAAAATCTTCTGAGTCAGAGGTCGATTCTAACTCTGAATCAAATCCAGAAGGAGGGAAGCGGATTATCGATGGTGAACCCAGTGCCACTATCACTACCACCAAATTCCATCCAAGTGAAACAGAAGAACCAAAGGAAGGGGAACGCCTCTTTTACTCACAAATGTGGGTAAAGGGGGATCCGCTTCATTTCATTTTTTATAGTGGCATTCAGAAGAACCTGATCTCAATAGAGGTCATCAAGTGATTGGACCTGCCGATGACATCGCACACGCAACCCTACACCATCGGCTAGCTTCACCAAGGAAGATATCGTTGTGTCATCAAATAGTGTCGTCTTCCCTACGACATCAAGCCTTTCAAAGACGATGTATTGTGTGATATTTCTCCCCTTGAATTTTGTGATGTTATTTTAGGAAAACCATATTTGTGGAAGAGACATGATGTGCATGAGTCTAGACCCCATAGTGTTATTATTACTTTGGGTAGAAAATTGTACAGGATACCAGAGGTAGCGTCGCCTACCGCTATTTCTTTAATATCTACAAAGCAATGCAGTAACATCATTTCATAGACTGAGAAGTTTGTCTTCTTTGTTATCTAGGCTCATAGTAAGTAGAAGGTCACCTCCACATATGTGGCCTCTACACAGAGCCTTTATTTGTAGTATAAGCAAGTGGACGATATTGTGAAAGAGTACAAAGACATATTCTCCTCACCCACCAGGGTAATAATGCACTACCAAGTCAAGCATTCAATTGATTTAACCCCCTATGCACCTCTTCCTAATGGACCAGTCTATCATCACTCACTGATGGAAAATTATGAAATCAAGCATCAGATCCAGGATCTACTTCAAAAGGGGAACATCAGACCCAGATCCTCCCCTTGTGGAAGCTCAATTGTACTAGTGAAAAAGAAAGAAGGGACCTGGTGGCTCTACATTGATTACAAAGCATTAAACAAAATCATAGTCAAGAACTAGTATCCAATTCCCAGAATTGATGACCTTCTTGACCAACTCAAGGGGGAAAAGTCCTTCAATAAGATTGACCTAAAGTCTAGCTACCACTAGGTTCCCATCAAACCAAATCATGTATGGAAGATGACTTTTAAATATAAAGAAATATTCTTCGAATGGATGGTCATACCCTTTTTCTTAAAAAATGCACCAGCCACTTTCATGAGGTTGATGGATGATGTATTGAGACCCGTCACCAACTATTTTGTGGTGGTATATTTGGATGAAATACTCATCCTCAATAGAACATGGGAGGAGCACATGAAACATATTCAACAGGTTTTCAACACTCTACGATAGCACAAGCTATATGCTAACTTGGAAAAATGATCCTTTGGCATGAACATGGTCAAATACTTGTGGTACATTGTTGATGAGCATGGGATACATGTTGATCTAGCTAAGATCCAAGTCATCCATGACTAGCGAGCTTTGACCAAACTGACTGACCTTCGAAGATTCTTGGGATTGGACAACTTATATCAATGGTTCATGTTGGGATTCTCCCATATTTCTTGGGCCCTCATCCAAGTGACCAAGGGCAATGGCAAGGGAAAGTTCGCATGGGGGAAGGAACAAAAATGATAATTTGATGATATGAAGCATCACTTGTACTCAACTCCAATACTCTCCCCACCCGATATGCAACAACCATTCGAGATTGAGACTGATGAATCTCACTATGTTGTAGGCACAGTTCTCACTCATCACGGTCATCTGGTAGCATACCATAGTGAGACACTCTAAGATACTATCTAGAAATACCCTACATATGACAAGGAAATGTATTCCATTGTACAATCATATTGTTAATGAAAAGATTACATTCTGGGAAAGGAGACAATCATCCACATTGATCACAATCCTATGCAGTTCATACAGACACAGGGGAAGTTGCAGAATGATCGCCATTAGAAGTGGTCCACCTACCAACAACAGTTCCATCTCAACATCAAGTATAATATAGGGATAACAAATCATGTCGTTGACTTCCTCAGTCGACCTCCCATGGATGCACTCACCACCATTCTCCCTTCTTGTGGAAAAGAGTCATCTGAGTGGCCTAAACTTTATTAGCAATATCTGGACTTCACCACCACCTATCATCTCTTGGGTACAGGTGCGGATGTCACCTATTTTCACATTCAAGATGGACTACTATGCCATCTAATCCATATTTGTGTCCCTACAAGAAAGCGTGCAAAGATGATTTGGGAGGATCACTACAGTCGGATGGCATGACATTTTGGCGTGGAAAAAATTGTGCTCGTTCTACAGAAACATTTTTATTGGCCAAAACTTCGATAGGACGTCAGAAAGTATATCATATCTTGCACTTTGTGTTCCATTTCCAAGCCAACCATCAAGAAGAAAGGCTTATACACCCCTCTTCCTACTCCCGAGAGGCCTTGGGAATCCATCTCGATGGATTACATGTCTGGACTTTCGTCCACCAGGAAAGACAATGATTGTGTATTTGTGGTGGTTGATCAGTTTTCAAAAATGACCATCCTCACAACCTACAAGAAGAGCATCACAGTGGCAGATATTGCCAAGATCTTCCTCGAACACATATGGGTCCATTTTGGGATACCACAGACCATCATCTTCGATCGGGAAAACATATTCCTCAACACATTTTGGTCGAGTCTTTGGTCACTGTTGGACACCAAGATCACTAAATCCACCACTTTCCACCCCCAAACTGATGGCCAAAGAGAGGTTGTCAATCGAATGATTGTGCACATTCTGATCATGTACAACTCTAAGAATCCACATACCTAGGATGAGAGTATTCCCTATGTTCAACATAGCTACAACATATCTCTTCATAGCTCCAACAAACATAACCCATTTCAGGTGGCATTGGGATTCCAACCCTTGGGTCCCATTGATGTTTCACTACCTATTGAAACCAAATAGGTAGAATATTCCCATGTTCAGTATAAGGCTAAAAAAGACACCAGATTCATTGAGTGGATTCAACAAATCTTCCAACATGTCCATTAGATTTTGCAGAAATCCAATGCTAAGTACATGCAACACCATGATCAACATAGGGTACTACACTAGTTTCAGGTGGGAGACAAGGTCGGGTTACATTTGCATAAATATCCCCTTACATGGCCCCATAGAAATCTCTACCCACTGCGCTATGAGCCTTACACTATCACCAAGGCTATGGGTAGAAATGTTTTTGAGCTCAACACTCCACCCTTGATTGGCTTGCACCCAGTGTTAAATGTGGACCTCCTTCGACCATATCTTCCACCACTATTATATACCTTAAATATCACAGAATAGCTGACACCAACATAGCTCAATCCTAACTTCATGGAACATGAATCCATTGATGAGATAGTGGACACACAGGTCAAGGGAACTCACCAGCAAAGGTTCCAAATTTACCAGGTTGTCAAGGCAGGGCAACTCTTACACCAAGGCAAGTGGCTCACCCAGGGCCAAATTCAACAAAATTTTCCTCACCTGATGGAGGAACTCAATGCGATGGACACCATTAATTCCTAATGGGTAAGGACTGATTCAGGTGGATATTGGTGGCCACCCACCAATTCCAACTCACTCCTCTTGACAATTTTTAGTTTAACACATTATTTTGTACTTCTTTGTAATTGTGGTTTCTACACTTCTGGGCTTGTCTGTATCCCTACACGTCTTCCAGGTGGAGACTAGTGGCTGACCACCTAATCCAACTGGCTTATTTTGGAATTTTTCATGTGATCACATCATTTTGTACTTCCAGGGCCACTTTGGGGCTCTAAATAATGTCTTTTTGTCTTGCCACAATTAAATTATAGACAAAGTTAGAATTTGACAACATAATGTGTATTTCTCGAAAAGACCTTTCCAATGGGCTATCACGCTCCTAAAACGGAGGTCATATGTAAAAGTTATGACCTTGGGAAGTTAAGGTACCAACTTACCTATAGGGGCCCACATAACTTTTGGTATTTCACCTCCTAGGGTTAGGATTTTGGATGTCTAGGGTTTTAGCATTCATGAGTAATGTTAAAAATTCCTCTGTAGACTCATTGTAATGATCATGCTCAGACGGATGCACGTAGCATCAACATATCTCCTAAGAGATAGCTACCACCACTCGAGCAAGTTGTTTTCAATTCTGTAGTTTTACAGTTTCAACTTATTTTATTTATTCAATAGAAGTTATTGTTCACTGGATATATGTTGTTGTTCTCTACATCTCTGTGTTATTGTATTTAGTCTATTAGTCAGTTTGTTCCGCTCATAAATCCAGTTAGTCTCCTCACTTCTTTCTTCAGTGGGATGTTCATCATTTAAACTCTACTAATCTAGTTGCTAATTGATAACAAAGGTCATGGATTTGACCCATTAGGGACAAGTTTTTTAAAAGTGATTGTGTTGGTGATATGAGTATAAGTTGTAACTTCTGAAGGTATCTGGATTTAGCTTGATTTTTGGTACTTTGGGTGGTTTTGGTTGGTTGTAATTACTCTTGAAGAATGGGCGGAAAGGTCTATTTTGTGAAGGTCCTTCTCTAGAATTCTTTTTATGATCGATAGCTTCATTAGAAAACTTCTTAACTAACTTGACCACACTATCGATATCATTTGGTTCCTTTTCATGCGGTTTTTTCAGCAACAAAGGTTTCTTCCCAGCCGATTTGATCCATGGATGATTTTGAGGATGGAAATTTATTTTAAAATGTAGAAACCTTGGGCAATCTCACTAATCCTCCATATGCCAACTATAAATGATTGGAGATATTTTTGTAAAAATATTCAAATTTCAAAGGATTTTATATAGATTTTATAAAAATTTTGTGATTTTTAAGCTAAAATAATTTTATCCTATAGAATTTGGGAGAATCATTTTTAAAATATCAAATTTGCTTTTTGGAAAACCATGGAAAATTAACCCATGAGGGAAATTTATCCCCTAAAATCATCCCTGATTTGATCTCTTCAGAGTGTGGGTGATTGCCATAAGAAGATAACTCCTTTTAAATAGATTCAGCTTCTTCAAAATTTTGAGCCAAGGTGTCCTTGAGACCATGTTTAAAAAACATGTCAATAGAAGGAACTAGATCTCAAGTGTAGTATTTGATGGCTAAATATTGTAAAGGGTTGGTCTCAATAGTAAAATTATTGAGGATGGTAATGAAATGTTGATTGAAATGCTTCACTTTTTTCTCTTTTCTCCTTTTTTATGGCTACTATTTCTTTGTATAAGGAAGCAACGTTTTTTTGTTATCCAAATTTTTCAATAAAATATTTTTCAAAATGCTCTCATCCAGTCATGGAACTAGGTGGAAGATTAAAATACCAGGTGGAAGATCTACTTGCAAAGGTGTAAGGAAAAATCCTAGAAACCATGTCTTCATGTAGAACATTGAGGAGGAGGATAGCTAAAAATAAGTTTTTAACATGATATCCTCAGGTGAACCAAGCCCATCTGGGTTAAGCTTCAAAATGATATTTTCCTATTTTTGGGGCATCTCATGTAAGGGATCTTACAAATTCAAATCACCTTCATACAACCATGGTGGGATTACTACCCCTCATTATTGACATTCACCCATGATTTTTTTGAGATTCATTTCCATCTTTTCACCATCAAATTCGTGTTATGTTTCAGGAGGGGTAGGGGGAATTTGATTCAATGGTATGAGCACCTCCTAGAAAGAGATTTCAATTAAATATTTAGTATATTCAACCATAATTTTAGGGTGGTTGTTTGGTCATTTTACATAGATAGTTCTCCTCGTGGGGATTTACAAGGTTGTGGGTAACTTTCCTAGTGATTTTGCATAAGATTGAGTCATACGACGAGTTTCAGTAAATTATTCATAGGGTATAGGAAACCAAGTTTCTATATACATTTTGGGACTACCAGTGGAAATTTTGAATGTAGGATTCATTTCTTCAAAGGTAACCTTGTGTTCTCAATTGATGTGAGGGAAAATGATTGGAAAATGAGTGTTTTCATATGACTGGATGCGATTGTGTAATGTGTTTATGTAAGACATACAATTTTGGACCTCCTTCTAGAGACAATTCTATTGATGGGGTGGAATATCCCAACAACGGTAAGGGGTAATCCCTGATACAAAGCCCCAATTATACTATGAACCATTTCTTTTAGGAGGCAAATCCAGATTCTATCCTGATTTCCATTACTAGTTATGAGGGTGAAGATAGATGGTTATGCAATGTAAAGATGTAGATGAAGACTATGTATGAAAAGGAATATAATCTAATTCTAATCTATCCTATCCTACCCTATATAGGATAAAGCTATCATAATCGAATAATCTTTAATGAAACTAAAATCTATTGGAAACCCCACTCACATAGTTGTAATGAAGGTGAAAAGTTAGAAACACACATGCATACAAATATATAACTAGAGAAGCCTAAACTATATTTTTGAATACATCACAACCCATGTGCTTAGTACATATAAAATATAATAAGGAATAAAAAAACTACAAGAGTGACACAGATTTCATTAGATTAGTCTATAAGCAAGCATATCTTACAACATGTTATAGCACAAAATGCCACACCTATGCATGTGTTCCATGGCCCAACCCTTTCCCAATGCTTGCTAGACTTTCCCCCAAAATACCTCTCAAAAATCATCTAAAAACATTCTCTAAGAGCATATCCATGGGTTTTTCTAGTGTAACATGCAGACATCTATGACTTTCCTCACTGAGACCCATGGATGCCCTCAAATTTGGTGAAAAATAAAATAATCCCGTGTTTTCGGGAAGGTTTTTTGGTTGGGCTCGTTTCCCAATGACCCATGTCTGTACACAACAGAATTCAACTCCCCAAACCTCTTTGGGAATATATAAAACAACCATGGATGGATAAGGAGAGGACATGTCCCTTGGTGCAAAGTTTTTCTACCAACATCTAGCAAACCTCCCTTCCCTATAATACTCTGAGAAACATCCCTTTTAATCTAGAAACTCCTTTTCCAAAGATTCTTTCTCATTTTATGTGGTTATATGGTGTCTCCTTATCCCTTTATAATTCATTGAGAGAATATTATATCGTTTTAGTTGATGCTTGAGGATTCTCGGAGGAACCTAGACAGTTGGATTCAAGACGGTGCCTAACGCTGGACAAGGTTGTAACTTACCTTTTCCACTTGTTGATAATAAAATAGATTGTTTTCCCTTATATGTTGTCTTCAATGTATGCTTATATTCATTCTTACATTGAATATGACATATAACATGCACATGCTTTTGATTGCATCACTACTTTCGTCGCAACCCTAGTTTTGTATATATCTTGTAGGTTGATTCTAGCAGAATATCAGTAGCTCTTCAACCAATTGGAGTGGGGATCGACATTAGACAGGAGAACAAGGTCCACTTTCTATCCCTACTTTCTCCTAACTTAGGTAGTTATTTAATTTATTTTTGGTATTCTTGTCATTGAGGGGATATTGTTATCTCTTTCACTTAGTCTTTCTCTGCTACGATCTTGACCCAATATCGTAGGGGAAAATTACCTTAATCCAAATTGGCAACTCCACTGGGGATACTCCTAGTTGGGTCAGTTTGGTTGAGGTATCTTGCTTGCTTGTTTTTTCTTTTTCTCTTAGTTTTTTAGTATTTCATAGATTATTTTAACCTCACAAGACCTATTGTTAAGTCCTGAATCCCTCTATTTCTGAGTGGCCTTTTTTATTTTATGATCTTACCTTGTTATCCACGAGTTGCATATTTGTAGCATGCATAAATCCACAATTTTCATCTCTAAATCCTACAGATATCCGTGAGTTGCATTGGTAACAGTCGCGGACCTATTTGAAGTTGATTTTTTTTTTAAATTATCTTCCTTTCTAGGTTGAATTCTTGGTTTGATCAGCCACTTGGAATTTCCTAAGTCTCTGTTTGGTTTTTCTCTATTACGTTATGAATGTTTGATGTACATAAAGGATTAAAATCTTTACTTAGATTGTTTAGTACAATGTTTCTTGGGTAGACTGAAATAATAGCCTTGTTTGTCTGCATATCTAGATTCATTGTGTTTTCGGTGGTGTCTTGGTTGAACACTTTCTATCTTTTTTCCTACTTTCTACCTTGTTTCAAAAAGAAAAAAAATGCATTCCTGTTTTTTTACTTTCTTTTGTAAATGAAAAAGAACAAAAAAATATGCTTGTTTGTTTGCCTCTCATTTATTGAACCCTTTCCTTCCATTTTTACAAGAAAAGAGGTAGTTACTTAGCATTCAAGTAGTTTCATTATGCTTTGTTAGTGGTATCCTTTTCATTAAAATAGAAAAGAATCGAGTAGTACAAGTTTTTCATTCTTGTATGCATTTGCATCTCAAGGTGTCCTAAATCTTACACTCAAACATTTGTTTTCATTAGAAAAAGAAAATAATTTTCCTCATAAGTGTTGTTGCATCCATTTTCATTTGAAGAAACCACATTTGTGTTCTTATATTTATTTACTTTTGGATTCATTCTAAACATCACCAAATTTTCATCCAAAACCCTTATGAGTAAACAAAAACCCATTAAAATGAATGCATAACTAAAATTTATTAGAAACTTTCATTTTTCTAGGGTGAACAAACAGTTTTAGGCTAGAGCTTTGGCATAGGTTGGAGAGTAAATTTATCCAAGGACACTTAACAAACATAAGTGTCTGAGATAGGGAGTGTGGAACCCAATTGTCATATAGGTTGGTCTAGAAGCTCCTCTAATACAAGAGTTAAACACAAGGTTGTGTAAGGAATAGTTGAGGATATTCCCCTCTAGAGATGGAACGAGCGTAGTGGAGAGATTGTGTATTATGGGTTTAGATTTTACTCATACCTCTGTGAGAGGAGGTGTTTTCAAGGCTTTGATATTTGTTATTGTAACGTACCCAGCCACCCACGGGTCGGGGACACTGACTACAAGTCCCTTTCTGGAATAATTTGACCCCTGATTTAACTTTAATTAACAAGGATGCATGAAATATTCACATAAATTGATCAGGCCTCATGCTAAACATAAAATAAATGAATCATATGACATACACAACAATAACCAGGAAGCATACATAATATAGATGTGAAATTCATAGATAATTAAATACACAACATAAATAAATATACACAGGTAAATAACCATAATAGAGAGCACTTTTATTTTATAAAACAAGAAACCAACTGGTTGTATACCAAGAAAGTTCCACCCAACCATAGAAATTGTTGTTCCAAGTCTCAACAACAATGTCACCCCTTATCTAGAGCTATGAATCCACAAGAACGGTTCCAGAGTGTCACTCTAATTCCCAAACCAATCAACACTCAAGCTCTCATAGTCTTCCTAGCACCCACAACAATGCAAGTACACCAAATCTCTTCTACCCAACCTGCACAACCTAAGAGAATGGACCCCCTTCTCTGCCACACAATCCCTCAGGATTTCCATCTCCTTCCATGGCTCCAGTGTAGCTGGTCCAGAATCTCCATGTTGGGACTTTCGGGACTTGCAACTGTGGACAAAAATGAGCACAAACCAAAGCATATTAGACATGTAGGTCTTGATTCATGGTTGGAATACAATAGTAGTCTCTACAACCAACAATACCTTGGCTTCCCTTCGACAATTTTTTTTCCTTTCCCAAGCTAAGATACAAATGAGGAAAGAGGAGGGGGTGGTGGAATGAACCAAAACTGAGAGTGAACGAAATTCATGAAAGAAAATAATAAGGTGATGTCTTGAACAATGTGTGAGTGAGTGAATGGGAGGAGAAAAATAGCCAGTAGATGAACTAGAACGAGAACAAGAGAGAGAACCCCCCAAACAAACCCATGACAGGTTTATGTAATTCTTGAAATTAAGGAACCACTTGGCCTCCCCCCCCCNNNAGAAGCTCGTGTAACTATTATTCTCCATTAAAAAAATAATGGGTAATTAAAAAATAAAAATAAGTACTTATCCCCTCAAGCCCCCTCTCTTGTGGAATCATAGCCCCCTATAACTCTTGTCCTTTTCTGTCTAGTAGCCAACAATGTGTTTTATATTAATAATGATCATAAAATTGCACTTCCTAGGCACACTTGCCTCATAATAATTGTTTAGGTGCTATGTCCTTTCATAACTTAACAAAATACAATATATAATACGAGGCTCAAAACCCAGGGTGTTACATCCCCTCCCCCTTATTTTAGCATTGTCCTCAATGCTTATACAAAACATAGATCAAAATCTCAAAATTTATTCAAAACGTTGTGGGTACTCCGACCGCATGGCATCCTCATGCTCCCAGGTAGCTTCTTCAAGACTGTATCAAGTCCATTGGAATTTTACCAGCTATATAACTCGATTTCGGAGCATTTTGACTTTTCTATCCAATATTTGCATTGGTTGGACCTAAAAGTATCCCTATGTCTCTACTTGAATCAGATGCCAATCAATAACATTGTTAGGATCATGTACATATTTTTTTATCAAAGGGACATGAAATACATTATGCACATTCATGGAAGCATGCAATGCAAGCATGTATGAAACTAGCCCTATTCTGTCCAATATCTCAAATGGACCACAGAATCTGGCTGCTAGCTTTGTACAGCTACCCAACTTCAAATATCTCTTATTGGGATTCAATTTTAAAAGCACATGCTCCCTCACTTTAAATTCTCTATTTTTCCTGTTCTTATTTGCATAAAATTTATGTCTATCTTGAGCTGCCTTTAAATTTTGCTTAATCTTAACCATCTGGTCTTCCATATCCTTGAGCAACTTTGGCCCAAGTACCACTCTGTCTATTGGGTTGTTCCAACTCACTGGAGTATTGCATTTCCTACCATACAAAGATTCAAATGGGCTCATTTTAAATGAAGTTTGATACCCATTATTATAGGCAAACTCAACCAAGTGTAAGTAATATTCCCACTTAGATGTCTTATCCATCACATACATTCTCAACATGTCTTCAATTACTCGATTGACTCTCTTTGTCTTCCCATCTGACTATGGATGGTATGTTGTGTTAAATTTCATATTTGTACAAAATCCTTTAAATATCCCCCTCCAAATATTCAAAGTAAACTTTGTGTCTTTGTCTGAGACAATTGTCCTAGGTATCCCATGCAACCTAGCAATCCCTTTCATGTAAATTTCTACATAATTAGTTGATGTATGAGTTGTTTTTATAGGAACAAAGTGTGAAGTCTTTGTCAATTTATCAACCACTACCATGATTGAATCATGTTCTCTCGTTGTCCTGGGAAATTTTGTTATAAATTCAATGGTTACCACTTCCCACTTCTTCTCTGGAATCGGTAAGGGTTGTAGAAAACCTATTGGGTGTGTATGCTCAACCTTCATTTTATGACATTCCATACATCTGACAATGTCATCAAAAACATCCTTTGTCATTCATGTCCAAAATAATTGCCTTCTCACTGATGCAATGATTTTTTGGTAACTAGGATGTCCAACATATGGAACACTATGCATTTCTTTTAATACCAAATTCATGAGTTCTCTAGAACCAGGAACATAAAATCTATTTTTATGCATAAGTAATCCATCTTCCTTCATCTCATACTCTTTGATTTTTTGTTGTACATATTCTTGTTGTAATATTTCCTTTACCTGTAGGTAATGTTGATCTATAAAAACAACATATAAAAATATTCTCTTCAAGTCTGGCTAATGCATACTAACATTTGTATCATGCATGATATGTACTCTTCTACTAAGTGCATCAACAACTTTATTTTCTTTTCCATTGATATGCTTGATGTCAAAGTCGTATTCACTTAAAAATTCCAACCATGTTGTTTGTCTATCACTCAAAGTTGGTTGTTCAAAAAGATACTTCATAACACTATGGTATGTTCTTAATTCAAATCTCTTTCCCATGAGATAATTCCTCCACATCTTCAATGTTTGTGTTAGCACTCTATAATTTCTCTAGGTTGAGGGGAGAAATCACAGGGGTAACCACAAACCACTTCTAGGTCAGAATATAGCCCTTCTAGCCTTGGAGAGGGATCCCTTACATAGATTACTCAACAAATAAGATATTAGGATAGGTAATAATCTCAACAAATTTTATTTTTTAAAGGTCTGTTGATGAGAAAAGAGACAAATCTATTAGGCATGGAGTCATGTCAAATCAATTTTCTATCTAATGAGACGATGGGAAAATAGAGGGTTTTTTTTACAGGGGAAGTGTAGGAATATTTGGTTAAGGATTCAGATCATATTTTTGCAGGATTTGAATGTATAAAAGGTGAAAGAAAAACACACTAGAGCATCAAACCAAGGATTAATACTAAAGTGGTGCTTTAAGCTGAAAACATTGATAACTTGGCAAAACTGAAACATATCACCATTAAGATGAATTCTGGATCAAACATATAGTTTTTTCGAGCAAGAAGATACATATTAAAGGAATTTAAACACATAATATAACTTACAAATCAAAGGATCACAAAACCACCAAAATTTTGACAAACGAATCACATGTTATTCCATTCATTCAGTTGGAAAAACTTACAATGCACAAAAGTGTTTCTTCTCTAATCTGACCAACTCCCTTCACATTTAAATTATAAAAATATATAGAAAAATTATCCCCTAGTATCAGTAGTTCGAATTCAACAACCTGGCCAAAAATAGAAACATTTTCCTCAAAGTTCTGAACTATCTGCCATGAAAAAAGGGTCGGACTGCTGAAAATAGGGGTTAACTCAGACGCTTTTATCTCCCAAAATATGACAGTTGTGTGAAAAATGAAAGAGGTTATTGTATATGAGATTGTCTTGATTAAAAACCTCTCTCTTGTTTTTCTAAATTCATCTCCAGCTTTCCAAAACATCTACTACAAAAACATGACAAAAACAGGAAAAATGGAATCCTAAAAAATAGTGCTCAGATATGGCTTCAATTCTCCCAATTCCTGATACCTGTGTAAAATATGTGAGAGGTTAATCTATTTTATCATGTGATGGACAATAAACTCTCTCCATTTCTCAAAAATCCATCTTTTTTCGTGAAATCGTCCTTGGAAGACAAGTGGTAAAATTGTGCAAAAAGCGGTTTTTGAAGGGGGAAAAGTGGATTCTGGACCCCCCTAGGGTGGTAAGTGGTATTAGGGGGGGTCCGAAATCACATGGTGATGACATGTGGTAGGAGGTGGTTTTAATTTCCAGACCCCCCTGGTTGAGTGATGTAAGGGGGAGGGGGTGTCCGGAATATGAGGAGTGGATTTTAACTTAGGATGGTTTTTTATTTAATTTTTTTTTTTTTCTATTTTTTTTTATTATATTTTGTTTTATTTGTTTTGCTTTATAATGTTTTGTTTTACATTGTTTTTGTTTATTATTTATATGTATTTTTTATTTTTTAAATTGTTTAATTTTTAATTAATGTTTAATTTTGTTTAATATTGTTTTGTTTAATTTTTAATTAATGTTTAATTATTAATATATTTTTAATTTTAATATATTATTTCACTAACCTAATTAAATTAACTTTACTAAGATAATTAATATTAACAATGCCACTAACCATTCATTATTAACCTATTGTTTTTTAGCCTAAGCTTGTTTATTCATGCAAGGATGAAATTGGTGGAGGGGTGAAGAAATGAAGGGTGAGGGAATGAAAGGCGTAGCAGGGTGATGAAGGATCGGGCGAAATGGATGGAGGGAGAAGTGAAATCAACTGAGCTGAGCAAGATAGGTGTCTTCATCATGAGAGAAATGCCAAATAGATAGTTGAAGAGTCAAATCACCTATGATTATAGGACCCTAACATAGGCTCCACCTAGGGATAGCAGCTCTTTCAAGAGTGTTAGGACCACATATTGTACCCTTTTTGCCCATACTTTTTGCCATTGTTATACCCTTCATCACCTGTATTTAGACTTATACTATCATTCCACCTGATCATTCCAAGGTACACAACGTCCTTTCTCATTACTACACGTTTAATTTGTTTTGCATAATACTTTACATTACTTTTCGACCTAACCATTGATTAGAGGTGCATAAGTGTCCATATTTGCAGAATAATATTCAAGGCCGATGCTGAAACACAGAACTATCCAAAGGCACTGTTGAACCGATGCTGAAACATGGAGCTGCTACACAGTCCAAGGATGCATGTGCCGAAACACAAAGCAGCTACATGGTTCGAGGATGCAGATGCCGAAACACGGAGCTGTCACTCAGTTCAGAAATGCAGATGCCGAGACACAGCGGAGACTGCCACGATGCTGAGACACGAGCCTTGACAGTTAGCAGTCAAGGCCGACACAGTCAAACGCGATTCACGTGGCTGAACAGCCCGTGAATCACGATGTTGAAACAACATCAGCAGCTATGAGAAGCGGTTACACCAGCCGTAACAGCAATGCCTCGTCAAGTTCCTGTATTAGCATTCGGTTGCATGAGAATAGGACACCCTATGCTGATTTAGAAAGAAGATCCGATTCAGTGT
>ML788454.1:86066-123446 GCA_009831015.1 Picea engelmannii
GGGACTGCAACACCTTGTCCTCTGTAGATTTCCTTTTACCTCTGCAAGTGTGTTATCCAGGGATTGGATTAAGGGTTCCTGCTCAGAAAGGAAAGAACCAAAACATCCTACTCGCTGTCTACTTTTCCTGTGTTAATCAGAACCGGGTTAGAGATCCCTACTTAGAAAGAAAGGAATCGGACTGCCTTGTTCTCTGTAGACTTCAATCTCACAAGTGTGCTAAACAGAAGTAAGGCCCAAGGCTCCTGCTTAGACAGAAAGGGACTAAGTGCTTTGTTCTCTGTTAGATAGAGTTTATTGTTTTCTGCATTATTGCTTTCATGGAAGAGTGTTAGTACTGAGTCTCTGTTTGAGATTAAGGGTCCTGTTCTCTGATTACAAGATAGTTGTTCTTACCCATTGCAATTTTATTTTAATTGTAATCCAGGATTCTTAATTTGAACTATAAAGAATTGCAATAGGGAGATTTCTTTCCTGTAATACAATTCAGAGCTTCAGTTCATTTCAGCAAGTTAGATAGAATGATTTCTTTACTACAACACTAGTGCTTTTGGAATTGAGCATATATAGTGCGCAGCTATCTTTGAAACAAAAGACTTCCCTGGGTTGATAATTTATGTTTCACTTGGTTGTTTGAAATTAATTAAGCAATTATAGTGACCAACAAAGAGGTGACAAGAACCACAGAACTATGAATTTGCAGACTCATGCCTTATCTATTGGGCTGATCCAAAAATGTTATTCTGCAACCTATACTTGTCCTGATCCTTCAACTGAAACCAAATCAAACCGAAGACTGAAATTTGAAATGCACGCTAAACTGGAGACTGTACTGCAATTTGAAATTGAGATTGAAAAAATTGTTGAAAGGGATGCTCAAAGAGATAATCTTATTTTCATACTACTACCTACCCTACACTATTGAAAATCATGTTGAATCAAATAATACAAAAATGCCAATGAATCCAATCAAGTAGTTGTTGAAATAAGTGGACTTCTTGACTTCTTGTTAGCACAATCAAAAGGACAAATTGACCTTTTGTCCACATAATCAAAACTGCAAAGTGTAATGGCCATTGTTGAAAACATGATTGATCATTTACGCTAAAAAAATATTTCATGTAGTCTGTTATGCTATCAGGAAAGACACGACCTATTTCCTGACTTTCAACAAATTTATGGTCATAATTGGGTATGGCACATATTCTTTTTACATCATTATACAGTTCCTGATATGGCTGCAAATTTTCTACCGAACTTTGAAAAGAAACTCCTGCTGAACCAGACCATGAAAGAGACTGCCTAATCATGTCTATATCATAATCTCTTTTAAGTCCATAATTGGCAAATGAAACATGACTTGGAAAACACAATTCATCCAACACATCATCTATTGGATCATGTAGGAAATGACATGACTGCTACATTGATTCCAATGTAACTTATTGATTTTCTATGTGTTTATCTTTCAGTACATGCTCAGGGATATTAAAAACATTTTTCTTCAAAAAATGGAATGAATTAAATCTTAATGGTACATAATTATTTCAAATTAACTCATATTTTGTTTTAGGCTCTAAGCTTTCATCTGGAATTTAAAAATCAATGTAGCTGAAGGGCTGCAATTCTGGGTCTAGAACAACTTCCATATCATCAATGACATCTTCAACTGATTGATCAGAACACTCTCCATCCATACTATTGACAACTTGCTTATAGTTTTCTCTCAGAAAATGAAATGAAGAGAAACATAAGGGCAAATAATTTCCACTTACTTTGAGATTTTTTGCATTTTCCTCGTTGCTGTCATAATTAATATGCACAGGCTAATTGTCATATTTCAGTTGTAACTAAGCTTCCTTCTCCCAAAAGAATGCCACTGGTTTCTTTAAACAGTCAACATCTATTTCAACCACATAATCATCATCATATTGATCATACTTGGGTATATTATCCAGATAAGAAAGGTCATCAAACATACACATCAGATCAAGTTATGGATCTTCTACAAGTTGATTTGGAGTTTCATTTTTGTCCATATTGTGAATTGAATACATAAAATAATTTTTTTGTGATCTAGGACACCAAGGGTGAGTTGCAAAATTCTTGGGAACAATGACCTTTTCTTTCTCTGTAATCAATGGAACATGATGCTTTTGGACACCCAGTTCATTTCTCATGATAAATTTTTGCATCATTTCTTTCATTGTGCTGGTCAGAACGTCTAGTTTTTCTTCTGAAGATTTAAGTTTCTCCTTTGTTATTTTCTTCCTTTATTCTTCCTTCATCTTTGACCTTTTGATCAACAAATTAGCTTCCACACTTATTGCAACATCCTGCATCTCCTTGAGTGTAGTAGTGTTCCTCTCTCTCAACTGAAATTCCATCTCTGGATCAAAGGCATATGGGTAGTGTAAGAGAGCTAAACCAGGAGGAGGCTTTATATCAATAGGCATTGAATTGTAAACTTGATTGAATCTAGCTAAAAAGTGTTGCATTGTTTCTCCTGGATATCTTTTCAAATGATCGTACTCTTCTAAAATAAGAAAAATATTTCTCTTGATCTCCCATCTACCAAGTAAGACTTCTAAAAATTGATGAAAATTGGATATGCTTGCAGTTGACAAAATTTTGAACCATTCCTTAGCTCTATCTTGCAAAGATAGAGAAAAAAGTCTGATGCAGACATCATTTTCTTCAACCTCAAAAATATAAAGAAAAATCTCAAAACCTTGAATGTGTTTCTCAATAGTGATGTTACCATATTCTCCATTAAAAATGGGAATATATTTTTAATAATTTGCAGGGAAATCATGGATTATAGGAGGTAAGACAAGGGGCTTGTATCTATCTAGAATATTTACATGTGTAGGAGTATGTACAAGGACTGTAAAACTAGGCTTGATCGCTTGAGGCTCATCAGGTTGAATTTGATCAACATAAGTTTCAACAATATGGTCTTGGTTGAGATTATAAAAAGAGAAGAAATAATTAAAAATACAACCTATTATGTCTTGGATAAAATTCCAACTTGCATACCTGATCTTTTCAGGTTGTCTTGTCATGTTTTAGGTTCTTCCTCCAATGGAGTCTTTGAAACTCATTGCAGTTAATTGGAGTCGCCAGGTGGATGATTCAGCCTTCTTATGTCTAATCACTGTCCACCATCAGTAATCAGATCTGAAACTTGATATGATTTTCTAAGGAACATTCCCCAATATGGTCGCCACTATGTTAACACTCCATAATTTCTCTAAGCTAAAGGGAGAAATTGCAGAGGTAACCACAAACCACTTCTAGGTCAGAATCTATCCCTTCTGGCCTTGGAGAGGGATCTCTGACTTATATTACTCAAAAAATAAGATATTAGGCTAGGTAATAAGATCAAAAAAGTTGATTTTTTAAAGTTCTGTTGATGAGAAAAGAGACAGATCTATTGGGCATGGAGTCATATCAAATCAATTTTTTGTCTAATGAGATGATGGGAAAATAAAGGGTTTTTTTACAGGGGCGAGGTAGGCATATTTGGTGGAGGATTCATATCATATTTTTGCAGGAGTTGAATGTATAAAGGGTGAAAGAGAAACACATTAGAGCATCAAACCAAGGATGAATTCTAAAGTGATGCTTTAAGATGAAAACAATGATAACTTGGAAAAACTGAAATAGAGCACCATTAAGATGAATTCTAGATCAAACATATGGTTTTTCCAAGCAATAATATACATATTAAAGGAATGTAAACACATAATATAACTTACAAATCAAAGGAGCACAAAACCACCAAAATTTTGACACAAGAATCCCTGTGAATCACCTGTTATTCCATTCATTCGCTTGGAAAAACTTACAATGCACAAAAGTGTTTCTTCTCTAAACTGACCAAATCCTTTCACATTTAAATTATAAAAATATATAGAAAAATTCTCCCACGGGATCAGGGGGTCGAATTCAAAAACCTGGCCAAAAATAGAAACAATTTCCTCAAAGTTCTGAACTGTCTGCCATGAAAAAAGGGTTGGACTACTGAAAATAGGGTTTAACTCAGATGCTTGTATCTCCCAAAATATGAAATCTGTGAGAAAAATGAAAGAGTTTATTGTATATGAGCCCGTCTTTATTAAAAAACTTTCTCGATTTTTCCAAATTCATCTCCATATTTCCAAAACATCAACCACAAAAACATGACAAAAACAGGAAAAATGGAAGCCTGAAAAATAGTTCTTAGAGATGGCTTTGATTCTGCCAATTTTATGATACTTGTGTAAAATATGGGATAGGTTAATGTAGTTTATCCTATTCTGTAAAATAATCTCTCTCTGTTTCTCAAAAAACCTTATGGTTTTCTCGGAATCGTCCTTGGAAGATAGGTGGTCAAACTGTGCGAAAAATGGTTTTTGAAGGGGGAAAAGTGGATTCCGAACCCCCCCCAGGGTGGTAAGTGGTATTCCGGGGAGGGTTGAAATCACATGGTGATGACATGTTGCAAGAGGTGGTTTTACTCTCCAGACCCTTGGTTGAGTGACGTAAGGGGGAGGGGGGGTCTGGAATATGAGGAGTGGGTTTTAACTTAGGATAGTTTTTTATTTAATTTTTTTTTTTGTTATTTATTTATTTTTTTGTTTTATAATATTTTGTTTTATATTGTTTTTATTTATTATTTATATGTTTTATTTATTATATGTATTTTTTATTTGTTTTTATTTTTTAAATTGTTTAATTGTTTAATTAATGTTTAATTATTAATATATTATTACACTAACCTAATTTCTAACCTAAACACACTGACCTAATTAAATTAACTTTACTAAGATAATTAATATTAACAATGCCACTAACCATTCATTACTAACCTATTGTTTTTTAGCATAATCTTGTTTATTCATGCAGGGATGAAAATGGCAGAGGGGTGAAGAAATGGAGGGTGAGGGAATGAAAGGCGCAACAGGGTGATGAAGGATCGGGTGAAATGGGTGGAGGAAGAAGAGAAATCAACTGAGCCTAGAAAGCGATGTGTCTTCATCACGAGAGCAATGCCAAATAGATAGCTGATGAATCAAATCACATACGATTATAGGACCCTAACAACGTGAACAATGGCAGTAAGATCCAAGTCATGTTTAGCATGGTTCCTCTCATGTTCTTTAAGATTTCTAAACTCATAAACAATGACATGTCCATTTTGAGTGAGGACTCCACCAATTCCTTCCTTGCATGCATCTGTACATACCACAAAAATTTTGTTTCGGTCAATAATCTTTAAAACAGGCGCACTAGTAAGTAATTTCTTCAACAAATTAAAGTTCTCTTCACACTCATATTTACATTTGAATTTAATTCCCTTCTTTTGCATAGAAGTGATGGGATGAGAAATATTAGACAACCCTACTGTAAACCTTCTATATTACCCAACTAATCCTATAAAATATCTGACTTTTGAAACATTCCTAGGTGTTGGCCATCCTCTAATGGCTTCAATCTTCTCTAGGTCTACTGCTATACCTTGTTTTGAAATAATGTGCCCCAAGTAATGGATCTATTCTTGTTAAAAATAAAACTTACTCAGCTTGGCATACAACTGGTGTTCCCTCAACACTTGCAATACCAATATTAGGTGATGTTCATGGTCTTCCTCTGACTTAAAATAGACAAGTATGTCATCCAAGAATACTATGACAAACTTATCCAAGTAAATTTTGAATATGCCATTCATTAATCACATAAACATAGCTGGTGCATTGGACAATCCAAATGGCACCACTACAAATTCATAATGCCCATACATGGTTCTAAAGGTTGTCTTAAGGATGTCTTCTTCTTTGATTCTTACCTGATGGTACCCTGACCTCAAGTCTATCTTTGAAAATATATTTTATCCTCTTAGCTGATAAAAAAGGTCATGAATTATGGGTAGAGGATACTTTTTCTTTATAATGGACTTATTCAACTGTCTAAAATCAATACACACCTCAAAGTTCCATCCTATTTTTTGACAAAGAGTACTGGTGGTCCCCAAGGTAAAACACTTGGATGTAGGTACCCTTTCTTCAAAAAAATTTCCAACTACATTTGTAGTTATTTTAATTATGGGGCACTCATTCTGTAAGGTGTTTTTGATACCAGGGAAATTCCTGACACTAAATCAATAAAGAAATCTATCTCGCTTTTTGGTGGCAACCCTGGTATTTCTTGGAATACATCTTCAAATTATTGTAGTACCGAAAAATATTCAAGGCTTGGCCCCTTTTTATTTTTTGGCTCCTCCACATGGGTTGCATACAATTGACATCCTTTCCTAAAACATCTCTTTACTTGTAAGGATGAAATATGTCTAATAGAGATGGGTCTTGGAAATCCTTTCACACTACTTTGTTTTCCATCTCCATCAAGACATGTAAATGTCTTGTTATGAAAATCTAGGACAACATGATTATTTTCCAACAAATCCATTCCAATTAGAATATCATAAGACCCCAATGGTATGATATTTAGATCAGTACTAGTATTCACACAATTGAGACTTATGGAACAACATCTGACCGTATCATGGATTCTCCTTTTGGTTCAAGTGGCTAGTTGAACCAAACTTGATTTTCCAAGCTTACTTTTCTCCAAATGTAATCTATCCACTATTTTAGGATCAATGTAACAATGACTTGCTTCTGAATCAATTAAAATAGCAACAAGATGATTTATGAGCTTACCTTCCACCTCGATCATATTAGATTGGTACTCTAGTTGTCGATCATCTAAGGCTACATAAATCCTTCCCATGTCTTTGACTGTTGTATCCTCTTGGGTGTTGTGCACAGTCTTCACTCTATCCTTTTTGTGTGGGAAATCCTTGTATAGGTGATGTTCTTTACATCCCCAACATTGGATTGGTGGTCTTCCCATTTTTCCCAAGAAGTCTTCTTTCTTGGATTCATCCTTAGCATATTGGTCTTAATGATTTTTATCAAGTTCATTTATGTTGAAAGGAGGTTTGAATCCCTTCTTCGTCTGATAAAAAATATCCTTCTTCTTATCCTTCCAATACTTTTTCATGGATTCTCTTCCTCGGCCTTTCTCATATAGGTATTTATCCTTTCTGATGGTCTCATTCAAGGTCTTGGGTTCAACATACCAAATATTTTCTTTATAAAGGAAAGACAAATCACTTAAAAACCTTTGTATTTTCACTTTCTCATGTCTTATGAACCCTACATACTTTAAAAACCCCAAGAAATTCTTCTCATAGTCTACCATGGTTGCACTTCCCAGTCTAAGTTCAAAGAACTCATGCATTTTCTTGTCATAGAAGTTCTCTGAGAAGTACTCCTTCTGAAAATACCTCTTGAACTACTTCCGAGTGATATTATTCTCATTAATGTGATCAAATTGCTTTAGCTGGTCCCACCACATTGCATATTTCCCATGCAAATGGTAGGTGGAAACTTTGGCTTCAAGGTTTGATGAATAGTTATGCAATTGAAAATATCTCTTGTGTCCAAGCAACAATGCCTCAACATCATCTTCCCTTTCCCTTTCACCATCAAAGGATGGTGGCTTAATCTTCCTCAATTCTCCTTGAAAATTGTCAACTTCATGCCTTCTTCTTTGGTGCCTAACATGAGACACTTATGGGCTACTCATGGAGTCTTCAAATGCATAAGAAATTCATGTTGAGAAAGAAGGTGAGTGGTTTCTATGAGTTCTGTTAGCACTTCTTGAATAACCAACTTTCCTGTGTTTATCTCTTCTTTCACGATACCTGACATCTTCCTCTTGTTTTGAGCCATTAGTTGTTTGGTTTTGCAACTGATTTAAGATCTACATCACTCTATAATTTATATGACTTTGTTCTCTCATCAGTCTCTCATTGTCTACTTTGTAGCTATGCACTTATATTTTTAGGACTCTTACACTTTTTGTTAATGTTTCTTGCTCCCCTCTTCCCTTGTGTCCGTTGTATTCTATCTCTATATTCTATCTCTACATTACATTGTTCCCTTTGAACATCGAACTAGATAACTCCCAGAGTCTTCGTCAGCAACCACGCACCAGGGGGTGCTATGTGGCAGAAAATAAGAAGTGAACACGTGGCCCTATATGACGGGTGACATGTGTCATATCCTAACTGGCACGAACGGTCTTTGAAAATAATGGAACACGATGACACGTGGTAAGAATAAAGTGTGTCCACATCACCCTAGGTGACATCAGCAGGCCACATCACTCTAGTGCTTCATGACTTCGGGACTTTGGGCTTTAAAGGTTTCTTCCACAACATCTTTCAAAACTCTTGAATAGAAAACTTTTGAACATGTCCATGTCACTCTAGGTGATGTCATCATGCCACATCATTCTGACATTCTAGGACTTTGACACTTTGGTATTCAGAATATTCTACACCCACATACTTTATAACTCCTAAATGTCGAACTTCCAAATAGTTTTTTCTCGGAGCTTCGAACCATTGGGGCTCTGGGACTTTAGAACTTTCTATGCCAGATCACGTCAAAAACACTCGAAATTCAAACTCTCGAACACGGACATGTGTCTTCGATTAAGGGATGGTCCATATTGGTTCCAAAATTTGGAACTTCGGGGAAATCTTCCTTCCGTGCAACCATAAACACATTTCCCCGTAGTGTCGAATAGTTGAACCACTTGGGGAATCCAATGGTCTTCCTTCTCCCAAATGATCTACGGTGTAGAACCACTTCAAGACTTTGGAGCTTTGGGAGTTTGGGGATCCAGGATACTTCTCCACACTACACCACAAATCTCCCAAACACAAAATTCATGAATACTTTCTAATCTGTGGACACGTGTCCTCAAACAAGAATGGTCCAAATTAGCTCTGGAATTTAGGATTTTAGGGAAACTTATACAAGTGACACAAGGACTAAAAACTCTCGAATGTCGAATATTTGATAATATTTAGCCATGCATCCATAATCATGGACGGTCCTTATTTACTCTTGAGTTATGGACTTCAAGAGATTTCTCTCCTGGAAGCTTAAGGAATTGTTTCTCCTGGAGTGTCAAACCTACGAATTGTCGTGAGATCTATGGCTCACTTCATTCACATGCATATCTGATAACTGGGATATGATATTCACCACTGCACCTCACCTCCTGATATTTTCTTGATCTAACAAATCATATCTATCCTTGGCCAAATCCAATGGTCAAGTACTCCTCCCAGTGATCTACAATGTAGATCCACTCCGGCACTTCGGAGGTTCAGGGATTTTACCTCATTTTCATTAAATACTTAAAATTTGTTGAAGAAACAAAGTTAGAAGGACTTGATGGTTTAACAACCACACTACTTCTCCATATCTGATGGATGTGAGGGAACTTCCTTCTCTCAAATAGATCCAACGACCCAAATTTAAACTTTGTGGACCAAAATCACGGTTGTTGTGGTTTCTCTCATCCGATGGTTTTATCGAATCGTTAAACCTCCATAGATTCTGAAAATAGTCAAGGTGTTCCCTCAATTCCCTCTTGGCACTCATGAACATTATGATACTCCATCTTTTTCCATTTCGACAACGATTCTCTATGAACATTTTTCTTCAATTTCCACTTATATGGCCCATCAAGGCTTAGTGTTGAAAATTGGATCTCTGATACCAATCTGTAATATACCCAACCACCCATGGGTCAAGAACTGATGCAATTCCCCTACCTCAGCAGGGTCTACTGACCTCCCGGTCTCTGGTTCTTCTCAATCTTTGAGCTGGAACAACTCTTCGATTCTTTGCTAGGATCTTCAATAATTATCCATAGGTCCTTTTCACGAAACTTTGTCATGCGAACAAGCACTAGGTGAAATCTTCTCTCACACGACCACTGGTTGTGACCATGAGCCTAACCCAAAAGGTGTTTCATGATTTCACATGTCAGGTCTTTGCATGTGAAACAACCCGATTCTCCCAACCTCCGAAACCCCGACAGGACTTTAGCATGTACTAGTTCCTCCCCTATCTTCCTTCAATGTGATCATGGGTGGTGGATACACGCTTGAATGAAAGGTGCCTCACGATTTCATGTTTCATGACTCTATGGGTCTCCCTACCTTCGTTCTCCCGATAGCTGAAATCACGATGGAACTAGATCAACAACCTAGATTCTTCCTTTGATCAACGGCTGTGATCAAGTCGCGATTTCATGTTTCACGAATTTGAGGGTCTCCTTACCTCCGTTCTCCCGATAGCCAAAACTGCGATGGTGCTAGATCAACGGTCTAGATCTTCTATTCAATCAACAGTTATGATCATGTTGGGATTTTGCATTTCACGAATTTGCCTCTTATGGAGTCCCTTCAACACTTAGCCGAATTCCAAATCTGTGCACTTCTTGCAGCAGATTCCTATGTAAGACTTGGTTCCTGCAGATGACTACACACACCTTGTAGCAATCGCTTTGCACTCCTTGCAAAGGGAAAGTCTCGAGATATCTCTTTAGATATTCCAAATTGAAATAGATCCCATCACACACTCCTTGCATTCTATGTGCACACCTTGCACTCACTCAACAGAAGAGAAACAATTGAAATTCATACTAACATTCATATTTTCATCCATTTATAACTAAATTCATTCATTTATGAAAACACAATAACAAAGAATCACAAACAGTAACAACATCACACATTTGGATCAATTTTCCTCTGTTACATTCATTCAGAAAATAAAAAATGGCTACAACTATTCTCAAACAACAATTAAAACTCATACTAACTCGCAATAACCTCATTTGGGTGTACAAAAACTCTATCTATCTCAGAGGGTCCTTAGGGTTCCCCCCGACTACTCGTCTAATCAAAATAAAAACCTAACTTCTACCTAAGTTCGGTTACATTCAAGGCTTGGAGTGAAACTCCCAGATCACTTGTGATCATCAACTTCTAAGCGTTTGATCTTCTTCCATTTTTTTTCCAATCAGCTCCAAAAGATTCACAGTAAATCCCAGTGTTTGATATTCCAAAATGATTCCCAGGAACCGAGATGTCCTGCCACACATGCTTGTTGATGATGCTCCTGCATCATACTCCCCCTGGACAAAAATTTGTGGACTCCTTTCCATGAGCTCCTACATAGAATTTCCATGCTTCTGGATATCAGGTTCATTTTCCCAATTGGCATCCTCTGTCGGGTGTCCCTTCCACTTAACCAGATATTCAAGATAGGTCTTCCTCCTGGTCTTCTTGTCAATTCTTTGATCAATGATCTTCTCCATTTGTGGTTTTTCTGCTATAGGAATTTGTTCCTCCCATCAAATATTATCTTGATCTTCTGATCCCTCTACGTCATATTTCCAGTAAGGATACAGTTCTGAAACATTGAATATGGGCGATATTCCCACATCATCTGGAAACACAATCTCATAGGCATTTGCATCAAAGTTCCTCAATATCTTACATGGCCCAATATTCTTCATATTCAACTTTTTATATGTTCCCCTAGGGAACCTTTCTTTCTTGAGATGTGCCAGAACCTGATCTCCCACCTCAAATTGAAGTTCTCTGTGATGTTGATCAACTCTATACCTGTACTCTTGGCTAGAGTTCTGTAATTGTCCTTTGATCTAGCTATGGAGCTTCTACATTTTTGTAGCAAAATCTTATGCTCCAACGCTTCTAATATCACTTTGTCCCAAGTCTCTAAACTCAGATACTCCCCTGGGTTGCATTCCATACAATATCTGGAATGGTCTCTTTCCAGTGCTTCTGTTTGGCGAGTCGTTGTATGAAAATTCTTCTTGTGGCATAATTTGATCCCACTGGTTATGATGCTCAGTGACTAGGATCCTCAACAAGTTTCCCAAGCTTTTGTTTATCACCTCATTCTATCCATCTGTCTAAGGATGATAAGTTGAGATGAAGGACATATCCATCCCCAACTTCTTCCATAATGTTCTCCAAAAATGACCAACAAATTATGTGTATCTGTCTGAGATGATGCTTCTGGGTAGGCCGTGAAGTCTCACAACTTCTTTGAAAAATAGATTTGCAACATGTGTTGCATCATTAGTCTTCTGACATGGGATAAAGTGTGCCATATTTGAAAATCTATCCACCACCACAAATATGGAATCACATCCTCTTTGTGTTCTTGGCAGTCCTAACACAAAATCCATGCTTATCGCATCCCAAGACCTCTCGCGTATCGACAATGTTTGATACAATCTAGTGTTCTGTCTTGCTCCTTTTGCATGTTGGCATATTCTACATCTGTTCACAAATTTCACCACTTCTGTCCTCATACCTGGCCAATAGTATGAACTGCTCAACTGTGCGAATATTTTATCATGGCTAAAATGTCTAGCCAATCCTCCACTATGCTTGTCCTTCAAAAGGTTGTCCCTCATTGAACATTTTGGTATGCATAACTTATTTCCCTTGAACAACAATCCCTCTTGAATTATATACTCTACCCACTGGCTCCTATCTCTCAGCACAGGATTCACGCATGCTTCGTATGCCTCCTTGAAATATGGATCATAACTGTAAATTTCCTTAAGGTGTTCAAACCCCAAGGTCTTCACCTGAAATTCCTGCAGAATCAAACATCTCCTGCTCAATGCATCAACAAGTTTGTTAGCACTCCCAACAATATGTTTTATGACAAAAGTAAAATTATGCATAAACTCAATCCACTTTTCATGCTTCTGATTCAATTTTTCCTATCTGTTTATGAATTGTAAAGCTTGGTTATCACTATACAAGACAAATTCCTGTGGGACAAGGTAATGTCTCCACTTCTTTAGGGCTTGAATTATGGCATAAAATTCCTTATCGTATGTGGATAATTTTCTCTTATTCTCATTCATCTTCTCACTGAAATAGGAAACCGGTCTATTATCTTGGCTCAAAACTGCTCCAATTGCAACTCCACTTGCATCACATCTCACCTGAAATGTATTTTCAAAATTTGGAAAGACTAGAATTGGTCATTCTGTTATCTTCTCCTTTAGTATATTGAAGCTCCTCTCGGCCTCCTCTATCCATTTAAAAGACTTGTGGTTCTTCTTCACTGTATCCATCATTGGTGCACAAATTCCACTGAAATCTTTGATGAACTTCCTATAAAAACTTCTTAATCCATGGAAGCTTCTTACCTCAAACATACTTCTCGGTGATGGCCATTCTTTGATTTCTTTCACCTTTTCTGGATCGATCTTTGGCTCATTTGAAGAGATCACAAAACCCAAGTAAATGAGTTATGTCTTCATAAAAGAGGACTTGTTCAGATTTATCAGCAACTTCTCCTATTGTAGTCTTCTCATCACTAGTGTCAGGTGTCTCAAATTTTGCTCTTTAGTCTTGCTAAATATCAGTATATCATCCAGGTATACAACTACAAAATTTCCAATGAAATCTTTTAGCATTTCATCCATCAATATCATAAAAGTTATTGGGCCGTTTGTTAAGCCAAATGCCATAACAAGCCACTCATACAAACCTTCATTTGTCTTAAAGGTTGTCTTCCATTCATCACCCTCTCTCATTCTTATATGGTGATATCCACTTTTCAAATCTATCTTAGAAAAGAAGTTTGCTCCACTTAGACAGTCCATTAAATCATCCATTCTTGGCAAAGAAAATCTATACCTAATGGTGATCTTGTTAATGGCTCTTAAGTCTGTACACATTATCCATCCTCCATCTTTATTTGGACTCAACATAGTTGGCACTGTGCATGGACTCAAGCTCTCTTTGACCAACCCTTTGTCTAACTGTTAGCGACATTTCTTGTAACGGGATTAGAATGAAAAAGATTGGGTTAAAAACCCACTTATCCTAAGTCTAGAATGCAAGTGCACCTATGGTAAAGAACAAGTGGATCTGGATGGCAGGCATCCAAGCGCCCGGATCAACGACGTACGGGTGATTCCAGACCCCCCCCGCCTTTCTACCTTTAAGCGGAGGGGGGGGTCCGAAATCCAGGGCACACCTCTTTGACGACTATGATCTAAGTGCCCGGATCAACGGCGTACGAGGCGATTATGGACACCCCCCCCGCCTTTCTACCTTTAAGTGGAGGGGGGGGGTCCAGAATCAGACATATATCTTTCTGACGGCCAAGATCAGTGCGCCTGGATCAACGACGCTTAGACGGTCCCATCCTTCTCAGCTGCTTCATTTTTATCAACGTGGGCCCCCTTCCTACCATGTCACCTTTCATATCATCCAGTCATCATCTGCCATGTGTCCCGCTCCATTCCACGTCAGTCTCCCATCAATAACAGGCCCATTATATCTCATCTTCCACTCCCTCTGCCTATCGCTTTCTGCCATGTGTCTTCCCCCCATCACCGCTCTCACACCTCATCACTCCACATCTCGCCCTCGTAGTTATGGCACCACCACCCCCATCATGTGCCCTATCCTTCGCGCTGGCCTCCACACCTGTTCATCAGGCAGTTCAGTTAATCCAGGTGGCAGCACGAGGGGTTGTCCACGTCCCAAAGGTGCCGAGTTGGCTGGGCCATCCCCAATCCCAATGCAGCAGTTATTAAGGTAGTTGGTGGTGGTTAGACATCGCCTTCGCCATAATGGGAAGGTTCGGTAACGAATTAAAGGCACGTCGATTCGCCCATGAAGCTATCAGGAGTGAGATTGTGTCTGCCATAAGTTGCACGATTATTCAGAGACTGCAGGTGCAGATTGTCAGAAGCCATGCAAACGCAATGTGTTTAATGTAACGTCTTGATTTTGTTGTTGTTGTTTTTTTGAGTATATGTAGGCGTTTTCGCCATTTTTGTATCTATCGATGGTAGAGCAGAGCTCCCTACTGTAAAGTTTGAATAGATATTCTAGTTTTCTGGGTATGCATTTGTATTTGAGATTTCTTGTTTTATGACAAACAGTTTTCCTATCTCGTCTGTGTTCTCTTCTACCAGAGAGTTCATGATTGAATGATTCTCGCGAATCGTTGCAGTTGTGTTATGATGAAGGTTCATTGTTGTATGATTTCATTCTTTGGTTTTGCGTTTGAATGTAAGATGATATCTACTTTGAACGCCTTCTTTCACAGTCTGTTAGTAACCTGATGTTAGTACCAGACCTCTTCTTTCCTCTTATATAAATCTTCCACCTTCTTCACCATATGCTACAAATCACTATCTGAAGTTTATATAAGACCTCACTCACCTATGCATGCCTGGCCTAGTTTGGAGTTGGATGATATCGTTTCAAGTTGGCTTCCATTCAGTCACCCCATCTATAAACAAACCGTGACATAAAACTGATGGGCATCGGGCTCTTCTCCTGATAGCAGTCCAGGAGTGACTTCCGTCACCAACATTTTTGGCGTCGTTGATGAGGACGAAGTTGAATATTTTCCCCAGGTTTGAATGACAATGATCAGCTGATTCTGAAGGTGCATCAGATATCAGAACTATTGAGATTGCTACTGTTCACTTGGCGACTCCATTGTGACGACTCCGTTGGAGTGGACCCACTGTTTTAATTGTGGCTTCCAAAGGCAGACATACGCGGTCACATCCACAGCTGCCCTTAGCTACACCTATAACTGATCCAGAGGTGGTTCTCAGAAAAGGAAAGGCCCCTGAAGAAGAAGCTTCTACCGCCAAAATAGGTAATCCGCCATCTCCTTTTGTAAGAACTCCTCTTCCTCCTCAGTTTCTTGATAGACCTCCTTTAGAGGTTTCCCGTTTCCTGAATTTTAGGAGTGTTCCTGCTGAGTTTTCCCCTCCTGGTCTGGGATTGGAGGGAGAGATCCTTGTCACTCCCCTCTCCTCTGAAGCTGTACCTTGGTGTAGACCCTCGACCACATAAGACTTCCCCACTCCTGCACTAGGAGGAGCACATGTTGATTTGAGCTCGTTAGCCTGTTCATTAAACCCTCTCTTGTTTCCCACTCCACTTTGAGACTCATTTCCCGTAGCCCCTTCATGAACTCCTTCTCCTCCTAGTTCTCCTCCACCTAATATTCCTATGGTTGGTGCTAATCCCCCTATGACTAGGATGGAGGCTATTATAGCCGCTAGGTATGCCCCCCTTTTGTTACCTCAGCCTCTCAATTCTCTCTCGGCAGATGGTTACCTCAAGTAGCTGCCTAAGTTTACAGGAGAAGGGGACATAATTGTAGAAGAACACCTAGCAGCCTTCTATACTTTTGCAGATGATAATGTTATCATGCACACAGATGTATGGATGAGGATTTTTGTCCACAGTCTCCAAGGAGAGGCTAGAAAATGGTTTAAGGCCCTGCCTCCTGGTTCCATAGACAGGATCGAAGCTTTAGATAACTCCTTTTTGAGACAGTGGGGAGATAAAAAATATTTCATGTACTACATGACAGAGTTCGGGTTGTTGAAGAGAAAGGAAGGAGAGTCTGTCTCTGACTTCTCCAAGAGATTTAATAAAATGTACAACAGAATCCTTGCTGAGATAAAACCCTCCGAAGCCTCTGCAAAGATCACTTACTCCAGCACTTTTGATCCTGATTTATGCCTACTGCTCAGGGAGAGAAGAGCTGCTACGCTGGCCCACATGTAGGATGCGGCCGTAGAGGTGGAATCTAACATATTAGCTGTCAATCGAATCAGGAACGCAGGTGACAGAAATACATCCAAGAACAAACCTGAAGCTTCCTCATCCAGTTCCTCTACCCTGCCCCATCAGACAAATGAGACAGCTAGAACACTAAAGTTGCGTGCTGCCAAGATTGAAAAGTGGGAATTAGAAGGGAAGCCCATGTACATAAATCCCCAGAATGCTGACAATAGAGGTTTCAGGAGACCTAATAAATGTGGACCATAGACCTTCCAAAGAGAACAGAAGGGAAAAGACATAGAGGATCATAGGATTCAAACCCCTCTCCAAAATAACCTGGTTACTCATGAGGGAGGGGAGGAGATAAACGAATTTGATCCTGAAATTCATTGTGTTGAGGAAGCCCCTCCTTTTCCCCATTTGACTCAGTCTGCATACGAAAAATCCTGGATGAACATTCAGATCCATGAGTTAGGAAAGGGAGAGAGAGTCGGCCACACCTCTAATAGATACAATCTCAGGTCGAGAAATAAAGGAGGAGACTTTGACGTCCAAGATCAGCCCCTTATAGCAGATAGGCCTCCTAAAGCTGCAACAACCTCGACTAAATAAAGGAGAGATCAGAGTGCTTCACCGGAAACCAAAGAACCTGTCCCTGAGGTAAGGGAAGCTCCTAAGCCAATTTCCTCCTTTAATTTTGAGCATGAAATTCAGAAGATTAGAATCCATGTACCCCTGTCTGAACTAGTTAAAAATGAAGACTTCAAAAGGTCCCTCTCCAAGCTGCTACAATCCGAGTCCCCCCAGCCTCCCTTTGATTCAGTGAACCTTCAATATGAGAAGCCAGCCATCATCCTAGGGCCCATGGTAGAAGACAGAGATGACTCATCCCCTCCCTTCTACACATCCCTAAACATACATGATAAAGTGTTCCATAATTGTCTCATGGATTCAGGGGCTTCACATAACCTTATGCCCAAGATAGTTATGGAAGAATTGGGGTTGGAAGTAACAAAGACTTATCACGATTTGTACTCTTTCGATTTGAGGAGGGTGCAATGTCTGGGAGTCATCAAAGACCTGGTGGTTTCCTTGTTTCAGCTGCCCATGAAAAGCATGGTCATGGATATTGTGGTAGCTGACGTTCCCCCCAAATTTGGCATGTTGTTGTCTAGATCATGGATTAAAAAGCTCGGGGGAACGTTGCAGATGGATCTCATGTATGCCACCATCCCAGTTTTCAGAGGGGAGCAGAGGAGGCTGTACAGAGAAGCTCAGTTGGCTTACATTGTTAGTGATGAAGCAGACCCCACCAATCACCCCATCTTTGCAATTGACACTGATTTGGGATCTAGCCTATTACAGCTCACTGATGCTCCTAAAGAGTCTTTCCAGGTCCGAAAGAAGCCCAGTCTTGACTATCCAGATTTCCCTCCAACCTCCTCCACGTGGAAGATGTTTTTCGACGGCGCTTCTTCGACCGAAGGCGTGGGTGCTAGAGTGGTTTTTATATCACCCTGCCAAGAAATCATATCCCTTTCATACAAGATGGAATTCGAAACCACCAACAATGTGGCAGAGTATGAAGCTCTTATTCTGGGCATGAGGTCTGCGAAAGAGATGGGAATCAAAGAGATAGCAATATTTGGAGATGTTGAATTGATTATTCAGCAAATAAAAAAGGCTTATCGCACCAATAATCCCCGACTCAGAAATTACAGAAATGAAGTATGGGACCTGATGGATAATTTCTTCTTGTCTTTTAACATTTATTTCATTCTGAGGGGGGAAAATACTCTAGCCGACTCTCTAGCTGTAACAACCAGTTCTCTCAAGCATCCTCTGCCGCCTGGGATAAAAAGTGATGTCGAGATAAAATACAGGCCCTCTGTACCTGACAATGTCAAACATTGAAAGGTGTTTGAAGATGATCTGGAAATTGAAATATTTCTACAATCCGTGGACGAATTCTCTACGTTTCACATTGACCAGGATCTCGACTTGGAAAATGACCCTCATGCTGGAGTATTTTTAAATAAGATTGCGAATCACCAAACCATTCAGCTTCCCAGCAATCACATTCCGAGAGGACTCATCCCTTTAGAAAGATTGTTCGATGGAAATGACGTGCCAGTAAAGGGTGGTGTTTCGAGTGAAGATGTTGACATAGCCGAATGCAACATTGGCATGCAGGATGAGCCCAGGTTCGTCAAATTGTCTAGCAGTTTGACCAGAGAACAGCAGGACGAATATATTGAGTTGCTGAGAGAGTTTTTCGATGTGTTTGCATGGACATACGAAGACCTGAAAACTTACGACACATCTGTTATTGAGCACAAGATCCCGTTGAAAGAAGAAGTTAGGCCATTTAGGCAGAAGCTGAGACAAATAAATCCCATGTTGCTGCCTATCATGGAGAAGGAAGTAAAAAAGTTGTTGGATGCGCAAATCATTGCCCCCTTGAGATACTCCGAGTGGGTGGCCAACTTGGTCCCAGTAAGGAAGAAGAGTGGAGAAATCAGGCTCTGTGTTGATTTCAGAAACCTGAACAGAAGCTCAAGAAAGGACAATTACCCCCTGCCCAACATGGAACACATATTGCAGAAGGTAACTGGAGCAACTAGGATATCCATGATTGATGGCTTTTCTGGTTACAATCAGATATCATCCATGCCTGAGGACAGGGAGAAAACAACTTTCACTACTCCTTGGGGCACATTCATGTATGCCAAAATGCCTTTCAGACTGATGAATGTAGGGGAAACATTTCAGTGGGCCATGGATATAGCCTTCATCGGGGAGAAAGATAGGTTTGTGGTGATCTATCTGGATGACATAAAAGTCTTCTCCAGGTCAGACAAGGAGCACCGCTTCCACTTGAAAAAAGTTTTCCTGAAGTGTTGGAGGTATGGCTTATCTTTAAACCCCAAGAAATCTTTGTTTGCTATGAAGGAGGGGAAGCTATTAGGCCATATAGTATCAGCAGAGGGGGTAAGAATTGATCCTAGCAGGGTAGAAGCAATTCAGACCCTATCACTTCCCAGATCTAAGAAGGAAGTTCAGGCCTTTTTGGGGAAGATTAATTTTCTGAGGAGATTTGTCTCAAATTTTGCTAAATTAGTGAAACACATTACAGCCATGCTCAGAAAGGAAAATGAATTTAGATGGACTGCTGAATCATGGGAATCTTTCAGCCTGATAAAGAAAGCATTGACCAAGCACCTGTGCTAATCAGTCCTGATTGTTCTAAAGATTTCCTGATTTTTTCTTTTTCTTCTTGTGATACAGTAGCAGCGGTCTTGTTGCAGAAAAATGATCAAGGGCGAGAGCAACCTATTGCCTTCTACAGCAAGGCATTGAGAGATGCAGAACTCCAATATGAGATCATGGAAAAGCAGGCTTATGCCTTGGTGAAAGCCTTCAAGGCTTTCAGGTTTATATCTTGCACTCAAAAATCACTGCATACATTCCTTCGGCCTCTGTGAAGGACATTCTTATACAGCCAGACATGGACGGGAGGAGAGGTAAATGGATCACCAAGATCCTAGAATTTGATCTGGAGATCAAGCCCACCAAGTTGATAAAGGGGCAGGGTTTGGCCAAGTTGCTGGCTGAATCCAATTGCAAAGCTTTGGGAATTAACTTCATCAATGAGCAAGCTAAGTCATCTGGCAAGAATTCTCAGACCACCCTACCACTAGTAGCATGTCCCTGGTACAAGGATATCTTGTATTTTCTGCAAGAATTAAATCCCCCTGATGGATTAGGAAAAAGTAAGGCCAGAGCTTTAAAGCTCAAAGCCGTCAGATATTGCCTCGTCGACCAAGCCTTGTATTGGAAAGACCCTCTGGGGGTACTACTAAGGTGTTTGGACCCGCAGCAAGCCCAGAAGGTGATGTTCGATTTCCATAGCGGTCTCTGCAGAGGTCATCAATTTTGGAAGACCATAGCCCACAAGATCCTTCGGGCTGGGTATTACTGGCCTACTTTGTTCCCTAATGTCTACAGAGAAGTCAGAGCTTGCATCAAATGCCAAAAGTTCTCGGGTAAGCAGTAGCTCAAATCTCTGCCATTAAAGCATGTAGTGGTTTTGGCACCCTTTGAGTAGTGGGGATTGGATTTCATTGGAGAGATTCATCCTCCCTCAAGTGGCTAGCATAGATGGATCCTCACTGCGACTGATTATTTCACCAAGTGGATAGAAGCCGTCCCCACCAGGAGCACTTCTCACAAAGTAATCATCAGCCTCCTGGAAGACATCATAGCTATATTTGGTTGTCCCAGCAGAATTGTCACTGACAACGCCACCCCCTTTAGGTCTGAGCTTCTGGTCAAGTTCTGTGAACAGTTTGGGATTTCACTGATTCACTCTACTCCATACTATCCTTAGGGGAATGGACTGGCATAATCTTTCAATAAAATCCTGGTCAAGCTCATTAAGAAATTATTGGAAGATAATAGAAGGGCTTGGGATTCAAAGCTCAAATTTGCTCTTTGGGTTGATCGGGTAACAACAAAGAAATCCCTGGGCATCTCACCTTTCCAACTTGTTTACGGAATAGAGGTCATTTTCCCCACTCAACTCGCCTTATCTGTGGAAAATTTCCTCCAAGAATTTGAAGGAGAACCTAACCATGTGGTCAGAAGGATTCATCAGATGGTGGAGGTGAAACAGATCAGAGAACAGGTCATGGATAGGGCCTATAACCATCAACAGAAGATCAAGAAGGCTTTTGACAGGAAGAGCAGAAAGAAAGAATTCAAGCAGGGTGATCTGGTACTCAAATGGGACGCACCCATGCAGGACAGGGGAAAGCACAACAGGTTTGACGCCCTCTGGTTGGGGCCTTTCAAGATCCTTGAAGTATTTTCAAACAACACTTACAGGTTGCAGGATCTGGAAGGGGAAGAAGTTTCTAGTGGCCCAGTAAATGGGCATTTCTTAAAAAAATGTTTTTTGTGAGCCGCAGTTGGCTCTTTGCCTTGTAAATATTGTTTTTGTTTTTGTTTTTAGTTTAATAAGTGACTCCATAGCCCAACAGCAAGGCACTGAATCTGCAAAAGTGTTCTTAGAGCATCACAGGGACGACTCTATCCCCAATGGAGCCTAATGTTAGTGACATTTCTTGTAACGGGGTTAGAATGCAAAATATTGGGTTAAAAACCCACTTATCCTAAGTCTGGAACACAAACATGCCTATGGTAAACGACAAGTGAATCTGGACGGCAGGCATCCAAGCGCCTGGATCAACGGCGTACGGGTGATTTCAGACTCCCCCTGCCTTTCTACCTTTAAGCGGAGGGTGGGATCCGGAATCTAGGGCGCACCTCTTTGACGGTTGTGATCTAAGCACCCGGATCAATGGCGTGCGAGGCGATTTTGGACCCCCCCCCCACCTTTCTACCTTTAAGCGGAGGGGGGGGGTCCGGAATCAGACATATATCTTTCCGACGACCAATATCAGTGCGCCCGGATCAACGATGCTTAGACGGTCCCATCCTTCTCAGCTGCTCTGTTTTTATCAACGTGGGCCCCATTCCTACCGTGTCACCTTTCATATCATCCAGTCATCATCTGCCATGTGTCCCACTCCATTCCACGTTAGTCTCCCATCAATAATAGGCCCATTATATCTCGTCTTCCGCTCCCTCTGCCTATCGCTTTCTGCCATGTGTCTTCCCCCCGTCACCGCTCTCACACCTCATCACTCCACATCTCACCCTCATAGTTATGGCGCCACCACCCCCATCATGTGCCCTATCCTTTGCGCTGGCCTCCACGCCTATTCATCGGGCAGTTCAGTTAATCCAGGTGCTAGCGCGAGGGGCTATCCACATCCCAAAGGTGTCGAGTTGGCCGGGTCTTCCCCAATCCCAATGCAACAGTTATTAAGGTAGTTGGTGGTGGTTAGACATCGCCTCCGCCATAATGGGAAGGTCCGGTAATGAATTAAAGGCACGTCGATTCACCCATGAAGCTGTCAGGAGTGAGATTGTGTCTGCCATAAGTTGCGCGATTATTCAGAGACTGTAGGTGCAGATTGTCAGAAGCCATGCAGACGTAATGTGTTTAATGCAACGTCTCGTTTTTGTTGTTGTTGTTGTTTTGAGTATATGTAGGCATTTTCTCCATTTTTGTATCTATCGATGGTAGAGCAGAGCTCCCTATTGTAAAGTTTTAACAGATATTCTAGTTTTCTGGGTATGCATTTGTATTTGAGATTTATTGTTTTATGACAAATAGTTTTCCTATCTCGTCTATGTTCTCCTCTTCTACCAGAGAGTTCGTGATTGAATAATTCTCGTGAATCGTTGCAGTTGTGTTATGATGAAGGTTCATTGTTGTATGATTGCATTCTCTGGTTTTGCATTTGAATGTAAGATGATATCGCCTTCGAACACCTTCTTCCACAGTCTGTTAGTAACCCGATGTTAGTATCATACCTCTACTTTCCTCTTATATAAGTCTTCCACCTTCTTCACCATATGCTACAACTCACTGTCTGAAGTTTATATAAGACCTCACTCACCTATGCATGCCTGGCCTAATTTGGAGTTGGATGATATCGTTTCGAGTTGGCTTCCATTTGGTCACCCCATCTATAAACAAACCGTGACATAAAACTGATGGGCGTTGGGCTCTACTCCTGATAGCAGTCCAGGAGTGACTTCCGTCACCAACACTAACAATTCATGGACTTGGTTCTTTACCTTCTCATTCTCTCGAGGTGTCAGTCTGTATGTTGCTTTTTTTGGAAGAATTGCTCCTGGTATCATATTGATATGATGGATGATACTTTTGATGGGTGGTAATGAGTTAGGCACCTCATCCACCACTATGTCAGCAAAATTTTCCAACAATTCCTAAATTTATTCTAGCAAATCATCCATTGAGGTACTTGTAAGGACAACTCTAGGTTTCCTCACCACAACAAACTACATCTCCTTTTCTTTCTTAACTTCTCTCAAGAGTTCCTTCCCACTCATGAGAAGTATGTTTGTGTTGGCTTCCTCTTTTGCTTTCTTCTCCTCTATTGGCAACAACATGTGTGTCCTACCATTCTTCTCCAAGGTGTATGTATTCTTCCTCCCATCATGAATGACATTCCTGTCAAAATGCCATGGTCTTCCCAACAAAACATGGCATACATCCATGGGAATTACATCACATAGAATTTCATCTCTATATCCTCCTATCTTAAATTCAACCAAGCATTGTTTAGTAACTGTTACCTACTATCCTTTCTACAACCACGAGACTTTGTATGGATTCAGATGTGTAGTTGTCTCCAACTCCAATTTCTCCACCATCACTATGGATACTAAGTTGTTAGTACTCCCACTATCAATTATCACCTTGCAGACTATGTCCTTAGTCTTGCAAGTTTTTCTAAAGAGATTGTTTCTCTGCACTGACTTCTCAACTTCTTCCTCTTGTTTTAAGAGAACTTTTCTCAACATCAGGGATGTTCCATCCTCTGCTCCTTTTGCTTCAACATTCCTTCTATGTGCTTCTGAAATGTGAGCTTCACCTTCTCCTTCTTTCTTTCTCTTGGGACATTCCCAAGACTTATGTCCTGCCTTTCCACGGGTGTAACATCTCACTTCTGCTCCTCTGCCTCTTCCTCTTCCTCTGGAAGAACTTTTTCCACCATCTTGTCTTCCTCGGGAACTTCCTCCTCTTTCTGAGTGATTTTGTGGTTTCTTAGTCTCATCTTTGGATTTTTATGCCTTGTCATGGGAAACTCCCTTTCCTTTGTTCGAAATTGGGCTTCTACCTCTACCTCACTAACTTTGTTTGCTGGCCAACTTCTCCTCTTCCTTCAATGAGAACTGATAAGAATCCTCCACATTCCTTATTGAAATCATGTTGATATCATCCTGGATTTCATACCTCAATCCATTTATATACTTGGAAAATTTTTATTCATCTTTCTCTCTTTGTCCAGTTTTGATGTTCATCTTGTAAAAATCCTCTGTGTACTCTTTAATTGTCATACCCTTCTATCTCAAGTTCTGCAATTCTGAATAGAATGATCTGGTAATCTTTGGGCATGAATTTTTCCTTCAACTTGTCTACCATTCTGTCTCAATTCTTTATATTTTGTTTTCCCTTGCTTCTCCTCTCAGCCTGCAGTTCATCCCACCACAACGTCGCATGTCCTTTGAGTTTGGTGACAACATGCTTCACCCTTTTCTCCTCATCAATGTCTTCATAATCGAAATATTTATCCATGGATCGTACCCAATCCAACAACTCTTCAGCATCTAAATTTCCTTCATACATTGGGACCTCTATCTTGGATCTACCTCCCAATATAACAACTTCTCTTAGCTGTTGGTCACTATAATTTCTTATTTAACTAAACAATCAAGTGCTACATAAATTGTCAACCCATGGAAGTCTGTTTATTTCAAAGGTAATCACGCACTATATATGCTCAATCTCAAAAGCAACCTCGAGTTGTAGTAAAAACATGTTAATCACACTTTTCCTTGAACAAATTGAAGTTCTAACTTGAATTACAAGAAAGCAATCTACCTATTGCAGAGTTCAATGTTTAAAGAAATAATTTTCCAAAGAATCCTGGATTACATTAAGAAAATGACAACCTGGAAAATAAATCTTTCAGGATACTGCAAAAGGAAAGACCAACTATTCTGTAACCAGAGAATAGGACCCTATTCCCAAAGTAGGTATCTTCAGCACATGTTTCCGATCATCACACTTTCATGAACTCATTACTAATCGAAATGATTGACACACACTGAAGGCTAACTAACTCTTAACAGAGAACAATACCCTATTCCCCAAGCAGGAATCTTCAACACCTGTTTCCGATTAGCACACTTTCATGAACTCATTACTAATTGAAATAATTGACACACACTGAAGGCTAACTAACTCTTAACAGAGAACATGACCTTATTCCCTAAGTAGGAATCTTCAACACCTGTCCCTGATTATCACTCCTTCATAAATTCACCAAACAAGATTACTAACTAGAATGATTAACAATTACCCAAGCATGAATCACATGAAAACAATGTAACAATCAGTAAAACAGAGTTCAGTAAAGTAGTGTTTCAGCAAAATAGAGTTCAGTAAAGTAGTGTTTCAGCAAAACATAATTTAATCAAGGCATGAACAGAAATAACACTAACACACTATAAAGCTAATGGGTGAATCTTGTGAAGAAGGTGGGCCCTCCCTTCTCACAAGATTCCCCTGAAACAAAAGGAACTAGAGAGAAATGCTCAGAATAGTCTTTTATTCATCTGTCAACTGTATCATATTACAATCTGAAGTAAAACACGTCCTTCTTTATAAAATCCTTTCCTAGTTAAGTCGAAAGTCCTCTCTAATGGTGATTTCCTCTTATTTAAAGAGGAGAATCCCCTTGATACAATTTTGATCATCAAATTACATGTGCGCATCTGAATCCTATTCTTAGTCAGATCGACTCTCTATACTGGAATAGGATATCCTAGTCTCCCGCAATAGAATGCTATTACAATAATTGAAAAGGTGTTGAGTGGAGTGTTGTTGTTTCAGCTGGAGTAACAACTTCTTTATTTTTCTTCTCATTACTATTGTTGTATGTTGTTTCAGCATCGCAAATCGCGGGTTGTTTCAGCAACGAGATTTGCATTCTGACTGTTTCAGCACGTGGTCACGCGACAACAATGGTTAATTCTGTCTCAAGGTGTGGCTGTTGTGGTCAATGTAACAGCTTCGTTGGTGTTTCAACATCGTAGACCACAGAGAGTGTAACAGCTTTTGTGTGAGTTGTTGTTTCAACATCGTAGTCCACGAAGAGTGTAGCAGCTTCTGTGTGAGTTGTTTTTTCAGCATCGTAGACCATAGAGAGTGTAGCAGCTTCTCTTGTGTGAGTTGTTGTTCCAGCGTCGTAGCCAACAGAGAGTGTAACTACTTCTGTGTGAGTTGTTGTTTCAGCATCATAGACCACAGACTGTTTCAGCCACAGGGTTTGCGTGCTTTGACTGTTTCAGCAACAGGCCTCAATGCTAATCTGCAGTTTGAACTGTTTCAACACTTATATATTTGTGATCAATGGTTAAGTATGAGAGTAATGTAAAATTATATGCAAAACAGATTAAACATATAATAAAGAGAAGAGACGTTGTATACCTTTGGAAAGATAGGGTAAGGTGATAATGTGAGTTTAAATGTGAGTGAAACAAGAGTGTAATGGTAGCAAAAAGTGTGAGCAAAAAAGTACATTGTAGGGTCCTAACATCCCCCCCAACTTAAAATGTTGCATGTCCTCAGGCAACTTCACTCTGAATCAGAATCTGACTACCGACTCTGAGCGTGCAAGTTACTCAAGAAGTAGTTGTGGAAGGTGATGTCTTTTGGAGCTCTGAACCCTTGAACGCATTGTAACCTTTGCCAAGTTGTTGTTTCGGCCTTCTTGGGTAACTTATAATGAAATTGATATTTCTCTGCTGGCATCCAGAGGATAGGAAAATGAAACTGATACCCTATCCATCTTTCAGCACATTGCTGAACACACTTGATGTAGCTAGGTACCCTGGAGATTTCTATCTCAAGATTAGTGGGGCTAAAAGGATTGTGTTCCTGTCTTTTCTCAGTAGATTGTTGCCAAAACATGTTATTTGCCTGTAGGGCAGCAATCTCTGTGGATTTAATGAAATGTTGACACTCCTGCAACACTGATGTCTGTAATTGCTGAATGTGTTGAGTCATCCCCGGTTTCTTAAAAAACTGATAATACTCTATAACAAAGGTGGCATCATTTTGTGGTTCTGGCCGTATCCAGAGAAGTCGGTTATCCTCATTATGCTTGGTAGCTAGGAAGTCATCCTGCCATATAATCTGATTGTTAAGGAAGGAGGTGAGTGCCCAAATATGGATGTCACCGACAAGAGGGTTAAGGTTAAGCTGTCGGTTCTCAGGGATGTACTCATTATGAAAATATGCCTCACAGAGGAGGTGTTGATCCATAGCAAAGGATTTTGCAAAGGTTTTAATAAAATCTGTTGGATTTAAAACTGCATGGGGTCTGCCTTCTTTGACTGATTTGATTTGAAACCATGTAAGTCATTCCATGAGGAACAGAAAGTAATTGTAGGATGGTTTCCTTGCAGCCAACAAATTTTGTGCCAAGTCAAATATCAGGAGCAATATTCCTTTTAGCTCTTTATTCTGTTTCTTATAGGCACGAGATTCCTGGCGTGTTTGCTCCAAAGCTTCCCAGTTTGAATAGATATGGTTTATCTAGATTTTTCTGTGTTGCTACAGGCTTTTGGCCTATGTAACAACAGACTCTTTTTTCCATTTGTCTATTATTGCCTACTCATCCCATGGCTGAGTTTGTGTTTCAGCATTGCAAGTAGTATGCTGAGGTAGGGTCTGAGTGGCTTGTTCCACAAAGGTGTGGGTATTGATCTGGATAGGAGGGGAAGATTCATCAATAGGCAATGTTTGTACAAACTTATTAACAAAAATAGGGGTTTCAGATTTGACATTTTTTGTAGGCTAGGGTTTAGTTTTAATTTTGAAAGGTCCTGCTGGTTCTTGTGTAACAACAAGGTGTTCTTCTTTGACTGCAAAATTCGAAGGTGCAGGGGGAGCTCCTGGCATTGGAATTTGAATTACTTTGTAGCCTGCTTGATAGTAGATGTCCCCACATTGACTGCACATATATTCTCTACATGGATTCTCTGTTGTAGTTCCCTCTGACATGGTCGCTATGCGAGCTAGGGTGTACAATTTAAGTTCCTTCTCATAGGATTCCTTTTCCATGGCTAGCTCTTGCTTGTAGGCTTCGAGTTCAAACCTTAGGAACTCATTTTCTTGTAAGACAGAGGCCATTGTTGGTTCTGGTTGAGGGGTGACTGGTTCTTGTGTAGTAGTCACAGCTGCACTAGCTAGTTCTTTTGGAGCAGCTACAGAATCGGCAGCTAATTCTTGTGTTTCAACTTCTTGATGTAAAGAAAGCAATGTTACAGCACCCTGGGCATCTGATTCCTGTGTCTCTGTAACAATATCAGTAGTTGGTTCTTGTGTTTCAGCTGTAGTTGGTTCTTGTGTGATAGCTATAGCTAGTTCTTATGTTTCAGCTATTGAATGAGTAGCTGGTTCTTGTGTTTCATCTACTGGATGAGTAGCTGGTTCTTGTGTTTCAGCTACTTGATGAGTAGCTAGTTCTTGTGTTTCAGCTACTAAATGGGTAGCTGGTTCTTGTGTTTCAGCTACTTGATGAGTAGCTGGTTCTTGTGTTTCAGCTACTAAATTTGAAATGGATGATGTCGCAACACACTGGGCCTCTGGTTCTTGTGTTTCAGTGCCCGTCGGTGGAATAGGTAAAGATTCCGACATTTGGGAGGTTGGAGGTGTACGGGGTATTAGTCGAATGGATTGGGGGTTTAGGGCAGTGAAAGTAGTGACTGCCCTTGTTGAGGCCCTTGTTCATTTTCTTTGTAAAAAGGGAAGAAAGAAAGGAATTTGCTTTCGTTTACGTGGGGGATTTTCCTCAATGATGGGAACTGGAAAATTGTCTGGTTCAGAATCATTGCTAAGAGTATGAAGGGCAGGAGTGGATGATTCTGGTAAAATGTGGGGTGGGCTTGGTATGGTAGGGGGGTTAATTGGATTGATTGGGTCTGTAGGCAGACTGTTAGGTATTTCTAGAGGGTCTGGAGGGTTTTGTGGTTGTTGTTCCTGAAGATTTTCAGGAATTTCAACAGCTTCTTGGGGATCTATGGGTGGGTTGTTTAGTGGAGGGTTTTGTTGGGGAAATCCATTTTGGATAAGTAGTTGAATGAGACAGTGATGGGTGAGTGAAAGGGCAGAATCTTTAGCCTTTTTACAGTAGTGTGACATATTTTTAATACAACTGAGCAGATAATAAGGAATGTTCACCAATCTAGCATGTCGTAAATGAGACAACAGGAAAAAATCATGCTGGTAGACTACCTGGTATCGACCTTCACAGGTAAGGTAGTGTTTGACAAATTTTGCAACTTTCGGCCATGGAGGCGGAAACAAGATGAGTCAGACACCCTGGCCTTTAGGTTCAATTTGTTCCCCTGGAAAGAGGAAATCCTGTTGGGCATTCAGGATTATATGTTTGCGGCTGAACAAGCGAATACCATTGGTAGGGAGACCCAAAACCTGCACTATATCCTCTTCTGTAACCGAAATTCGAACTCCTTGAATAATGGAATGATCTTCCTAGAGATTTTGAGAAAATTGCAGAACCTGTTGTTGATCAAATCCCTGGAGCCTCTGAAAATAATCGAGCCATCCTACCTGCATAAAAATTTGATAGGCTTCTGGATACAGTTCTAACAGGGCTGTCATGGTGGGTTTGTACCATATAACAGAGCCTCCCATAGCTAACAGATCAGTAAAATACACCGTCAAAGAGTCGAGTAACAACTTCTGTGCAAAGTGAGTTTTTCGGGTGAAGGCATGGAAATGGTGGTGAAACAAACAAAAGGATGGTAAAAAGGAATGACGGTGGTTGATTCGTGTGAAATGATGGTATAAAAGTTCGATATTTCCTCCCCCCCCCCTTCAAGTGCGGCTAATAATGATTTTACATGAGTGGTAATAAATGAGTTGGAATCTTCTCATTAACTATAGCTTAATTGTATTTACGTATAAAATTTACATACCTCACCTTTACCTTTTGATTCGTACTTCAAACAAAATATAGTGCCTGTCCATAATAGTTCTGTAGTATCCATGGTGGAGACTTTTGATTTGTTAGAGGAATTGTATCAAGGATTTGTTGACTGGAAGGACAAAATGTAGTATGAGAGCGCAAAAGCTTATTGACAGAGAATGCTGAAAAGTTGGTGTTTCAGCGACAGGGAAAGAATAGAGAAATATTTGCTGGAAGGTGATGTTGCAGAATATTGTTGCGGAAGTGGTGTTTCAGCCATAGAAAGAAGGGCAAAACAATTGTTTAACGATGTTGTTTCGTCAATGGGAAAATGTGAAGAATTGCAGAATAGTGGTGTTTCAGCAATGGGGAAAATGGTGAAAGGTTGTTGAACAGTGGTGTTTCAGCAATGGGGAAATGTAGAAAATTGCTAAACAGTGGTGTTTCAGCAATGGGGAAAATGGTGAAAGGTTGTTGAACAGTGGTGTTTCAGCAATGGGGAAATGTAGAAAATTGTTGAACAGTGGTGTTTCAGCAATGGGGAAAATGGTGAAAGGTTGTTGAACAGTGGTGTTTCAGCAATGGGGAAATGTAGAAAATTGTTGAACAATGGTGTTTCAGCAATGGGGAAAATGGTGAAAGGTTGTTGAACAGTGGTGTTTCAGCAATGGGGAAATGTAGAAAATTGTTGAACAATAGTGTTTCAACAATGGGGAAAATGTAGAAAATTGTTGCACAGTGGTGTTTCAGCAATGGGGAAGCTTGGCTCTTCTTGAAGTAAGATCTTCCTTTCTTAGTATGCCTTGGATTTGATCGAGAATCTACAAAAATCAATTGTAACATGCTATTTCCTGACAGGGATTATTAGTAAACAAAATCTAATCTAATACTAAAGAAATTAAATTAAAAAGAATTAATTGCAATGAGGGATAGGAGCCCCCTCTAAAAAGAGGTAATGAGAGTCTGCCACACATGTGGCCTTAAAATATTCTTTGGAAATAGGGTGCTGATACAGATGGAGTCGATGACCATTTACAAGTAACGATGTTTTAGAGTCATCGATTGTGAGGAGCCTTACTATTCCATTGGGGAAAATAGTGTCTACTTCGTAAGGTCCAAGCCATCTTCTACGTAGTTTCCCTTGAAATTCTTTGAACCGAGAGTCATATAGTAGGGCCCAATTACCTTTTTGGAACTTCTTATGCTTTATAGTTTTGTCATGCCATTTTGATCTTTGCTGTTGAATCATAGTTGTCTGATGAATGGCATCTAGTATTTTTTCATCCAATTCATTAAGCTGCTACAACCTGGCTGTCTGTGCATCGGTCAAATCAAGGTTGACAGCTAAAGCAGTCCTTAAGGTTTTGATTTCAAATTCCACAGGAAAGACAACACTCTTTCCATAGACTAATTCATAGGGAGAGAATCCTGTAGTATTTCTCCAGGTAGTTCTGTAGGCCCATAATGCTTCGGGGAGCCTATGAGACCAGTCCTTTCTATTTTCCTTCACTGTTTTTGTGAGAATGTCTTCTATTACTTTATTTTTTCTTTCCACCTGTCCATTGGATTGGGGGTGGTATGTTGTAGTCCTTCTATGCTGAATATGATATTTTTGAAGGGTGGCTTTAAAACCATGAGAAGTGAAAGGAGGTCCTCCATCTGTAACTAATTCTCTTGGCACTCCAAATCTGATGAAGATGTCTTCAAATAGGAAATCTAGAACTGCTTCTTTAGTTTCTCTATGGAGTCCTTTAGCTTCCACCCACTTGGTCATATAATTTGTGCAGACCACTATGTAAACTTTTTGATTGGATGGGGGGGTAATGGGTCCTACAAAGTCTAAGGCCCATATTTCAAATGGTTCAAGTACTATCTGGGGGTTTAATGGCATTTCATCTCTATGATTAGATTGGCCCATTCTTTGGCAGCTATCATAGGCCCGGACATATTTCCTTGCATCTTTAAAAAGTGAGGGCCAATAATACCCCATCCTGATAATTTTATGTGATGTTCTCTTATCAGCAAAATGCCCTCCACAAGGGCCATCATGACAAGATTTTAGTAGATCATGTTAACGCTCTGTAATTTGCCCAAGGTTGTGGAGGCAGTTACAGAGGAAACCTCGAACCACTTGGAGTCTTGGATATAGCCCTCCAAGACTCAGAGAGGGCTCTCTCTTTTCGATTTAACTTGGTTTGTATGGGATGTTAGGCTAGCTATGAAAGTATGGGGTTGGAGTTTTTGAAATATTTAGATGAGGATGGTTGGTTGGCGAGTTGCTCATATCACCATTGGGCTATGGGGTCTGTTTATAAGATAATGATCAAATCAGATCTAGAAGTAAATGTCTCCACAGGGAAAGATAGTAACAACTGTTGGATCGTCTTAGATTTAGTGCATATGAATAAGGTGAAAAGGGAGAGATCCACTGAACAGAGGAGCAACTAAGAATTCCTATGTAAAGCTTCAGATGAATAACATATAGATTGTTGAAAACTTGGACAAAGAGTATGCATGCATAAATTCTTCTCCATTACTCTCTTTCAACAATAAGAAATGAAAATTCTTGAATGATAGCAGAAAGATAACTAAAAACAGACAAGGACACACCACCAACACTGCTGCACAAGAATCCTGTAAATCCTTTCCTCCATTATTGATTAGTCATTCTGAAATTACAGACAAAAACCTCCTGGGGTAGCAAGGCCCAAAGTCCAACAAAAGGGAAAAACTCACACAGGTCGAACCCCATGTTTGTCTTTTACATGTGTATAAATAATAAAAATATCTCAGTCTTCCCCCAGAATCGCACTCTACCTCTACTTTTTGAAAATAGAAAAGCAGTTACAATACTCTATGACACCTGTAGGCTGTCTCTAAAACAAACCAAACAGTAAATTAAAGGAAAGTTCAATTCGGTAACTGTTGCTTGACATCTGGAACACTGGAGGTTTGTTAATTTTTGCTAGCGAATCCACTCTAACAGCATCAAAAAGGATAAATGTAGAGTCAGTCGAATGCTTGCGGTTGTTGTAGATTTGCTGCTAGATGGAGGATCGGTGCTCTAACCGCTGCCATGTGTTCCCTGTAAATGAATTCCCTGTCTACCATATGGTTCAATCAATTCCTAAACGCTAGGATATTTTTCCATTTGTCATGCATGAAATTAAACTGCCACTGGTCGACCTGCCATCTGCTCCATGATCTTCCTCAACTGATGCCTCAAATCTTGGAGGATTGATTCATTCTGCTGATCTTGGGTTTTGACTGCCAGCTGCATTTGAAAATATTTCTCAAAAATAGGGATACTCTGTTGCCTCCTTCCAAGTGTCATGTTCTGTTATTATGGAGTGTCATTGATTAAATGGGACTCCCTGTCAGCTTGGCTATCCACCTGTGATAGATCCTTTTTTGTTGCTAATCTGCCATGAGACCTGTAGCTTTTTGTATTAAGCAGGCTGAGCTCCTTAATTATAGAATCTGGTGAGTACCTTATTCCCAATGTATCAGTAGCCATCCCTATGGATCTGCAATGATCTTAATCATAGAAAGAACGGGATGGAAAAGAAATGGCCTCTATCAATGGGGGTTGACTTAAAATTTCCCATGTGGCCCTCTCATCAGAGATGAAGAATAAAAAACCATCAATATACTCGTTTACCCACTGTTGCAGACTATCTAAGATCATATTTTGTGCTATTGGGTGATTGCAGTTGAATAGATTTTTCGTTTCAGCAGCAACAACCTCATCGTTTTCACCAAGTATGTAGTATGATGAGTTATCATTTCCACGAAATGACAGTGTTTCAGGTTCCACATCGCCCTTTTTAGCTATATGAGTGTAAACGACCTCCAGTATTACCTCAATGCCGATTTTATGACATGCTTTAACCATTTCCATAAGGGAATTGCTAATCGAAATGCCATCTCCCAATGGTATACATGGATGGCTATCTCTATCCCAATCAAACGGAGGTTCTTCAACCGATCAGCCAAGGCCACTTGTAGGTGACATTGAATTATCTTGGCCTGAAACAAATGGAGCAAGTAATTTTGAGCATGGATCTAAAAACACGCATCGTGCATGAAATCGATTACCTTCATCCCAATTAATATCTCCCTTACACCGATATCCATATTGTGTATAATGCCCCAACATATCCAAGGAAACATGCCAGACATCTCCAGTCCGATTCATATAAGGATCCAATTCAATCTCTAGAGAATGATCTGTGCTTGTGGCATTGTAAAGGCATAAGACAACCTTCTTCGCACTCCTTGAATATAAAGAAAAGTTGACAGATCCATCCCTCCCAAGTGAAAATCCAAAAGGATCTCGTTTTCCTCAACAAAAACTGATCGGCACACAAAAATTCTTACCCAAATGAGTCCTAACCCAAAGATCATTGAGAATGTTTAGTACAAATGTAAGAAATAAAGGTGCTTGGCTTGAAACAAATGCTAAGTCCAGGGTATGGAAACCTGTAGGACCTTGATGGAGTGGAGTTTTCATAAATTCATGTTTATTTACGGTCACAAATGTGGTACCATCAGGTACACTCCCAGCATCCAGAACTACCCATCTTGAAGAATCTGACCGATATAGACCCCAATGCAAACATAAATCATCGTCCAAATCACCAAATTTTTGTGGCAAGAAAACTTCTCCATCTTCTCCCGACGCATTATGCATAAAGATGTAGGCCTGTGGGCTCGTTGAGACTACCTCTCGACTCGTGGCTTGGTGTACTGGTGTTGTGTCTATGTTGCGTGGAGCACTGGAGTTGGAGTTGGAGCTAAAACTTGGCCCTTGGGCCTAACATTTTGTTGGAAATTTCAATAAAATTATTTAAACAAGCCTGCATAAGGCCGAGAGCCTAATTTTGGCCTTTCCTCCTCCTGATGTGTTGGAGATTGTATGCTGGACTTTGGATTATGTGTTGTTGATGTTGCATGCTAACCCCCAACATGCCTTGTGTTGTTGTTGATGCAGATTGCGTGGAGCTGGAGTGTTGGAGTGTAAATTTGGCCTCCGGGCTAAGTTTTGATGAAGCGTGATAGAAAATGCGAAGGTAAAAGGCCTGAATATGCAAACTCATAACAACACCAAAAGTAAAAATTGGGTATGTCCAAACATGATCAACATAGTGGAAACAAATGTTGTGGGGCATTATTTGATGCCAAGGAGGCTGAGCATTCTAGCACTTTTGAATTGGAATTGCCATCAATTAAACTTTCATGGTAGCTATTCAGTTCTTCAATAAGTTCATCCTTTGTACTGTTACAAGAGGTAATCACCAGTAAACCAACAGGAGCCATGAGATTTGAGACAGAACCCCAATCCTTTAACTGCATCATCAGGATGAAGTATAATAGCATATAATGTCCCTTTATCATTGATAAGTCTAAACTACCTCTGTAGTTTGGACTCCAATATATCATCTGCCAAGAAGTTGATACTGGTAAATCCATCCCGAATAGAAAGATTTTGAGCCAATTCCACTGCCGCTTCACTATAATCCATTCCAGTCAAGTCTGAAAATCCTTTCTTTGCAAGTGCTTGAAGGAATAGTCCATTTCCATTTCCAATATCAAGGACACTCCAGCTTGCTAGCTCTTTAGCTGCTGCCTCTGAATTTTCCTCCTCTAACTTTATGTTAGTGACATCTTCTTGATCTATATTATGGCCCTGCTTAAGACTTGAGCATAGATTTACTGTCTAAGTAGCAACAGACTTCATGACCTCAACTCCAAACCAAATTTCATCGACATGGCCATGCTCATGAAAGTTTGTTGAATCATCTGCATATGCAGCATCCCAGTGACTTGGAAGACCTAGCATTGATGGCTCCACATCAGTATCATGTTCATCCTTTTCTGAATTGTGATAGAAGTTAAGAAGTGTTGAGAGTTTTATGCTGCCTTCATGTTTTCTCTATATGCCACGAGTCATCTGCGTTAAGCCCAAAATATGCCCGAAATAGATATCAGTCAGAATACTGATTTTCCCTATAAGTTATAGGGTCCTAACAGATCATAGACCTCATCTTCTCTAATGCACCTTCGGATTTCTTGATCAAGTCCTGTATGGAAAAGACACCCACTTATCCAGCTATACCGAGCACTTTGTTGAATGATTCTTCTTTTCTCTCAATGGGATAGGTGTGGTGGTAACTTCCCTGCAACCAAGTAGTTAGAAATGTCTACATACCAAGGTGAGTGAGCAGATACTGCAAATAGATATTCATCAGGAAAGGAATCATCTATTGGGGTATCATCATCAAATTTTAACCGAGAAAGGAAATCAACAACTACATTTTCTTTTCCTGGTCTATCTACAATTGTAATATCAAATTCTTGTAATAATAGTAACCATCTGGTGACTCTAGCATTTGTGATAGGTTTGTTCATTAGATATTTGATAGCTGAGTGATCARTATGGACAAGAGTAGAGTAGCCAGTGATGTAATGTCTAAATTTATTAATAGCATAGATAACTGCTAAGAATTCCTTTTCGGTAACTGTATAATTGAGTTCAGCAGGAGTCATATTCTTGCTAATGAAATAAATAGCATAAGGAAGATGATTTTCTTCTTGTCCCAAGACAACTCCTATTACAGTATCTGAAGCATCAGAGGATATGTGAAAGGGAAGTGTCCAATCAGGTACTCTTAGAATAGGGTTTGTAGATAACTGATGTTTAAGTGTATTAAATGCTTCCTGGCAAGAATTAGTCCATTTGAATTCGGCATTTTTCATCAGTAACACAAACAGGGGAGAAGCTATTTTGGAAAAAAAATTGATAAATCTTCTATAATATCTAGCATGTCCTAGAAAACTTCTTACCTCTGTTTGGGTTTTGGGAGTAGGAAGATCTTTAATGACTTGTATCTTGGATGGATCCACCTGAATTCCTTGAGATGAAATAAAATGTCCAAGCATATTCCTTCACTCATCATCATATGACATTTTTCTGTACTTAAGGAGAGGTGAGCTTGTATACATTGTTTAAGCACTTTCTCAAGGTTTTGTAGTGCTTCCTGAAAATAAACACCATACAGGGTAAAATCATCCATAAAAATTTCCATAGAGTCATTAAGCATATCAGAAAAGATTCCTATAACTGCTCTTTGAAAGGTTGTTGGTGCATTACATAGTCCAAATGGGAGAACTCTATAAGAAAAAGTTCCCCAAGGGCTGGTA
>ML788454.1:125300-168720 GCA_009831015.1 Picea engelmannii
AGCTTTATTATTGGGGTTGGGGTTAGGTTGTACAGGTAGTTGGGGCCTCATTATTTGATTGTTTGGTGGGGTACCTGATGGTAAGGAGAGTGGTTGCAGAAATTGTGATTGAGGTAATTGATTTGGGAAGGGGGGTTGTTGTCATCTCCAATTTGGATTCCATTGGTTATGATACAGTTTTTGTTGTTGTGGAGGCCAAGGAGTCCACATTGACGGATCAACAAAGGGTGGGTTAGTTTGTTGCATGGGTGGGTAATTCATTTGATTTAGATATTGCATTTGATTAAAAGAAGGATAGTTATTCCAACGATTAGAAGATGTAAATGGCATGTTAGGATTCATACCTTGTCCCCGCGGTTGCCATTGCCTTCTTTGTGTCAACAGATAGACAGCTTCATCTTCTTCATCAGTTGGTTGTAATGTTGCCTTGATCCCTAGTAAAGAAGGGCATTGTTGTGTTTCATGATCTTTATCACAGATGGTGCAGATTGGATTTGTGTCCAATGGACATTCCCTTCATGGGTGCCTGTCTCTGCATTTAGAACAAAAGATGGACATAGCTGCTTCTGCTTCTGCTTGCTTCTTTTGAATCTGCAGGGTGTCAATTTGTGAGGCAAAAGAGCTTAACATTTCAGATTTAAAACCTTCAAGTAAATCACCTATTTCGGCTCTTGTTGCTCCCCCACTAGCTGATTTTTGGACTCTTGAAAATGTGGTGTCCCTGCTATTTGATCTATTTCTTGAAGCTCCTCTTGAACATCTTTTACATAGGTTAATAATTTCATCGTATGATTCCTTAGATATGTCCCCTTTTCCAAGCATATTCAACATATCTAGACAGTCATCCCTTACTCCTTTTAATAATATTGTTTTAAGAATATATTTACTTACATTGGGGTGATTGGATCTTTGTAGATTATACTGTAGCCTTTCTACAAAGTCCTCTAGATTTTCATCCTCTTTCTGCATCATCTTAAATAGTTCCTCCCTTTTTTATCTTGTTCGACAATAGTCCTGGTATTTATTCAGGAATTTATGTTTCATTTGGTCCCATGTTGTGATTACATGGCCTCCAAGACTCATGAACCATCTTAGTGCATTTCCTTTCAATGTTGTTGGAAATAGCTTTAATTTTTTAGCATTAGAAATGTAATCATAACTTCTGCATAATATATCAAACTCAAAAAGGAATTCATCAGGATCTTCTGAAGACAAACCATGAAAGTTAGGTAGTGCTGAGAGTGGAATGTTCTTCATGGGAGCTACCCCTCTAGGAATCCTAATGTGGAGAAAGAGTTTTCATCATTTACCTCTCCTTCAAGACCTTCCTGTTCTTCATGATGCAATTCTTCATTGTACTCATCCATGTTTTCTTCTGTCTGCTCCCCTGCTGCGCTTGCTCTGTCCTCAATGTTTCCTGCTAGTTTCTCGACTGTCTCAGGACTCCAAACTTCTTTCCCCATTTAAAAGTTTGCTTGAAATGAAGGTTGGGATTTTTGTTTCTGAGAGTTTGGTCATTGAGCAGTAGATTCAGACTTTGATATAATATCGTCAATATAAGTCTTTCTTCCTCCTCTTCCTCTACCCCTGCCACCTATAGGGTCAATGTCTTTGGGGTCTCTGCGTCCTCTCATGCAATCTTTGTATCTGGAAAATCATAAGTGCTTTTGAAATCTATAATTACCTTCCCCGGCAATGGCGCCAAAATGTTGGTCACTATAATTGCTTATTTAACTAAACAATCAAGTGCTACATAAATTGTCAACACAGGGAAATCTATTTATTTCAAAGGTAATCACGCACTATATATGCTCAATCTCAAAAGCAACCTCGATTTGTAGTAAAAACATGTTAATCACACTTTGCCTTGAACAAACTGAAGTTCTAACTTGAATTACAAGAAAGCAATCTACCTATTGCAGAGTTCAATGTTTAAAGAAATAATTGTCCAAAGAATCCTGGATTACATTAAGAAAATGACAACCTGGAAAAGAAATCTTTCAGGACACTACAAAAGGAAAGACCAACTATTATGTAACCAGAGAACAGGACCCTATTCCCAAAGAAGGAATCTTGAACACCTGTTTATGATCATCACACTTTCATGAACTCATTACTAATCGAAATGATTGACACACACTGAAGGCTAACTAAATCTTAACAGAGAATAGGACCCTATTCCCCAGGCAAGAATCTTCAGCACCTGTTTCCGATTAGCACACTTTCATGAACTCATTACTAAATGAAATAATTGACACACACTGAAGGCTAACTAACTCTTAACAGAGAACAAGACCCTATTCCCTAAGCAGGAATCTTCAGCACCTGTCCCTGATTATCACTCCTTCATAAATTCACCAAATAGGATTGCTAACTAGAATGATTAACAATTACCCAAGCATGAATCACATGAAAACAATGTAACAATCAGTAAAACAGAGTTCAGTAAAGTAGTGTTTCAGCAAAACAGAATTTAATCAAGGCATGAACAGAAATAACACTAACACACTATAAAGCTAATGGGTGAATCTTGTGAAGAAGGTGGGCCCTCCCTTCTCACAAGATTCCCCTTAAACGAAAGGAACTAGAGAGAAATGCTCAGAACAATATTTTATTCATCTGTCAACTGTATCATATTACAATCTGAAGTAAAACACGTCCTTCTCTGTAAAATCCTTTCCTAGTTCAGCCGAAAGTCCTCTCTAATGGTGATTTTCTCTTATTTAAAGAGGAGAATCCCCTTGATACAATTTTGATCATCAAATTACATGTGCGCATATGAATCCTATTCTTAGTCAGATTGACTCTCTATACTAGAATAGGATATCCTAGTCTCCCGCAATAGAATGCTATTACAATAATTGAAAAGGTGTTGAGTGGGGTGTTGTTGTTTTAGCTGGAGTAACAGCTTCTTTATTTGTCTTCTCGTTACTGATGTTGTATGTTTTTTCAGCATTGCAAATCACGGGCTGTTTCAGCAACAGGATTTGCGTTCTGACTATTTCAGCACATGGTCACACGGAAGCGATAGTTAATTCTGGCTCAAGATGCGACTGTTGTGGTCAATGTAACAGCTTCATTGTTGTTTCAGCATCGTAGACCACAGAGAGTGTAACAGCTTTTGTGTGAGTTGTTGTTTCAGCATTGTATTCCACAGAGAGTGTAGCAGCTTCTGTGTGAGTTTTTTTTTCAGCAACATAGACCACAGAGAGTGTAGCAGCTTCTCTTGTGTGAGTTGTTGTTCCAGCATCATAGCCAACGGAGAGTGTAACTACTTCTGTGTGAGTTGTTGTTTCATCATCATAGACCACAGACTGTTTCAGCCACAGGGTTTGCATGCTTTGACTATTTCAGCAACAGGCCTCAATGCTAATCTGCAGTTTGAACTGTTTCAGCACTTATATATTTCTAATCAATGGTTAAGTATGAGAGTAATGTAAAATTATATGCAAAACAGATTAAACATATAGTAAAGAGAAGAGACATTGTATACCTTTGGAAAGATAGGGTAAGGTGATAATGTGAGTTTAAACGTGAGTGAAACAAGGGTGTAATGGTAGAAAAAAGTGTGAGCAAAAAGGTACATTGTAGGGTCCTAACATTAGAAGGCACTCTTTGACAACATTCTCTCTTGCATGTTCTTCGACTTCTACTTCTTCACTCTCTGCATCGCTGATGTCTCCAACATCAGGTTCTCTTCTCTAGACTACCACCATCACCTCTAATATTGCATGAAGTTCTCACATCTCCCTTTATACAACCCTATTGGCTAAAGGTCATTACACTCGTCTCCTCGGTGGCATTGTGTCGACTGTCTCTCACATGCAGAGTGTAGCTTCAAGTTCTATCATCTCCTTTATCTCCTTCTCCTAAAATATATAGATGAAAATCATCTATGATACCACTTGATGGTATCAGACTGTATTCCTTCACCATCCTTGTTTTGTCTGTGGTCTGCAAACAAAACTTTAGCTCTGATACCACTTGATGCAGTGCCCCTACCTCAACAGGGTCTACTAACCTCTCGATCTCTGGATCTTCTCAATATTTGAGTTGGAAAAACTCTTCGATTCTCTCCTAGGATCTTCAAGAATTATCCACGGGTCCTTTTCAGGAAACTCTGCCACGTGAATAAGCACCAAGCACAATCTTCTCTCACACAACCACTGGCTGTGACCATAAGCCTAACCCAAAAGGCACTTCGTGATTTCGTATGTCGGGTCTTTGCATGTGAATCACCCCGATTCTCCCAACCTATGAAACCTCGATAGGAGTTTAGTGTGTACTAGATCCTCCCCTATATTCCTTCAATGTCATCATGGGCAGTGGCCATGCACTTGAATGAAAGGATATTCACAATTTCGCATTTCGCGACTCTGGGGATCTCCCTACCTCCATTATCTCGATAGCCGAAATTGTGATGGAACTAGATCAATGGCCCAAATTCTTCCTTTGATCAATGACTATGATCAAGTCGTGATTTTGTGTTTTACGACTTTGGGGGTCTCCTTACCTTCGTTCTCCCGATAGCTGAAACCACGATGGCGCAAGATCAACGGTCCATATCTTCTCTTCAAACAATGGTTGTGATCATGTTGGGATTTCGTGTTTCACGACTTTGCCTCTTATGGAGTCCCTTCAACACTTAGTCGAATTCCAAATATGTGCACTCCTTGGAGCATATTCCTACACAATACTTGGTTCTTGCGGATGATTGCACACACCTTGTAGTAGTCACTTTGCACTCCTTGCAAAGGGAAAGTCTCATGCTATCTCTTTTGAGATTCAGAATCGAAAAACATCCCGTCACATACTCCTTGAGTTCTGTGTGCACACCTTGCACTCACTCAACAGAAGAGAAACAGTTGAAACTCATACTAGCATTCACAGTTTCATCCATTCATAATGAAATTCATTCATTTATGAAAACACAATAACAAAGAATCACAAACAGTAACAACATCACACATTTGGATCAATTTTCCTCTGTTATATTCATTCATAAAATAAAAAATAGCTACAACTATTCTCAAACAACAAATAAAAATCAAAAACTCATACTAACTCACAACAACCTCATTTGGGCGTACAAAACCTCTATTTATCTTAGAGGGTCCTTAGGGTTCCCCATGACTACTCATCTACTCGAAATGAAAACCTAACTGCTACCTAAGTTCGGTTACATTCACGGCTAGGAGTGAAACTCTCAGATCACTCGTGATCATCAACTTCTAAGCGCTTGATCTTCTTCTGTTTTTTTTTCCAATCAGCTCCAAAAGATTCACAGTAACTCCCAACATTTGAGATTCCAAAATTATTCCTAGGTGTCGAGCAGTCCTGCCATGCATGCTTGCTGATGATGCTCCTGTATCAATCACGCTAACTACAAGTCCCCTTTCGGACTAATTTGACCCTTGATCTAACTTTAATTAACAAGGATGCATGAAATATTCACATGCATTGATCAAGATTCATGTTAAACATAAAAGAAAAGAACCATAAGACATGCACAACAATAACCAACAAGCATGCATATTATATATATGAAATTTATAGATAATTAAATACACAACGGAAATAAATATACACAGGTAAATAACCATAAAACAGAAAACTTATCTTTTCTAAAACAAGACATAAACTGGTTGCAAACCAAGGAAGTTCCACCCAACCATAGAATCTGTTGTTCCAAGTCTCAACAAAATGTCACCCCCGTGCCAGGGCTATGAATCTGCAAGGATGGTTTCAAATTGTCACTCGACTTCCCAAACCATTAAGCACTTAATCTCTCATAGTCTTCCTAACACCCACAACAATCCAAGTACACCAACTTTCTTCTACACATCCTACACAACCCAAGAGAATGGACCCCCTTCTCTGCCATGTAGTCCCTCAAGTTTTCGATCTCCTTCCAGGGCTCCAATGTAGTTGGTCCATAATATATCCATGCTGGGACTCTCAGGACTTGTAGTTGTGTACAAAACTGAGCACATACCAAAGCATATCATACATGTAGGTAGTTGTTCATGGTTGGAATACACCAGCAGATTCTACAACCAACAATACCCCATATGCCCTTCGACAGTTCATTTTCCTTTCCCAAGCTAAGACACGAATGAGGAAAGAGGAAGGGATGGTGGAATGAACCAAAATTGAGAGTGAATGAAATTCCTGAAATAAAATGCTAAGGTGATGTCTTGAACAATGTGTGAGTGAGTGAATGAGAGGAGTGTAATATCCATAGGCTGCACACAATTATAATGTAAATGAAAATGTACTTAAGCTGGTGAGTTGTTTTGATATCATTTTGTATGCACATTTCATGGCATAGTGCGCACATGTATTGCGCATTGAAATGATGAAGTATGCACATTCCAAGATATTGCGTGCAACATCTTAAGTGTGCATGATTGTGAGGCCAGTGCACCTGTTTTTGTATATGTCTCATGATTAATATAAAATACATCATTGCGTGCAGACCGACCATGATAAAAGAGATGGGGGACTAAACTCCACTGGTTAGGGAAAGGGAGGGGCCTAAAAGTTAAGGAAAAGGGGCTAAGCTAGGGAGCTTAAGCCAAAAAGGAATATTATATTAATATTTCTTAAATCATAAAGTATGGATAATTATTTATCCTAAGTTCTAAAGTTAGGGACAAGTAGGCCAAAGTATCTCCCAACATGACAAGTGTCAAGTTGTGGACATGCATACATATTGTTGGGACTTAGTTCATTTCCTAGGATCTTTTCCAGGATTCAGTCATCCAGTCAATCATCCATGAGCATACACACACCCATTGAGCTATCCTTCGTATTTTCATGACTGTACCTAAACCCGTATCCATGGCCATCTTTGTGCTCATGTCGTTGGTTAGCATAGGAGCTGGACTGAAGAGGCGGGTTGTCAGGCCTGTGAGCAATTCTCTGGGTGAGAGAATTGTTGGGGATTGATTTCCTGAAGGTGTTGAACTACAACTACAGTGCTCTGAGACTTCCTTTCCGGCCTGTTGTTGAAGCCCGGAAAGGAAGTGGGGCAGCCGAAGGAATGTTGAGTAGAGAAGAGGCACACTTCCTGGGGTGGAACAAGCATGTGGGGAATGAGGGACTATAGGTTGTTAGTTTGAGTTGGCACCTGAGACAGAGTCTTTCCTATTCTCTATGAGCCTTTAGCCTAGTTAGGAATCCCTTTACCCGGGTGGAGTTTAGTCCCAGCTCGGGGGTGACTCACTGTTGAGAGTGATGAACAATGTGGTCTAAGGCTGGGAGGTTCATGGAAGGTCTTCATGTAGTTGGTGAAATTCTTACCAAGATAAGTGCCAATTGTGTGATGAATTTACATGTTGCATTGTTATTTACATGCTTATTCTTATGGGTTATCATATGTGTGGTTATAACTGTGTTTATTTTTATGGGTGTTTCCTATATATGCTTATTGTTATTTCAGTTTGAATCTATGTATTTACATATGTATTTGTATGTTTATGTTTTATATATAATGCTTCCACAAGATTTTTGTGTGTATATATTTTAATTGCATGCGGTTCGAAAAATTTATGTAGCATAGCTCAGTTGGATACTGGGTATGTTACAGTATGTTTCATAGAGAGAATAGTAAGAGTTCTCTGGTGTAGCGTGGCCCGGCATGGATGGTCGAGGACGTTACAAATTGGTATCAGAGCTTCAATTTTCAACACTGAGCCTAGATGGGCCGAGAAACTTGAGTTGAAGCGAAATTTCACAGAGGATTTATTTCGAAGTGGCCAAATTTCAAGTTGCAGAGCGTCCATGATAAAATTTAGAAACAATGACGCGGGATTGGGAAAAGCCCTAATTTTTGTTGTTAAATTCATGAGAAAATGGAGAAATCTGGCCAAGTGATGAGATATTCTTGATTTAATATTTGTTCTAGCAAATTTGGATCTTGAATGGGTTGAATTTGAAGTTACAGTGAAGCCATGTCATATGGAGCGAGATTAGTAAATAAAATTCTCAATTCATGAATTGATTTTGGGTAAATTCGTTCTAGAAATGTCAACTTACAACGATTTGTTGTTGCATAGGTTGAACTGGTGTTATCAAGTTGAAATTGAATGAATTTCATAGTTGCAGAATGTTTATGGTAAATTGGGGAAAACGTTAAGAAAAAGCCCCAATTTCTGCAGCGGAATTCACAAGGAATTAATGCGCATAAAAATGAATGTGCACAGGTGGGCGCACTAAAATTGCATGATGCACAGTGAAAATCTTGTGATAGGTAAAATTCAGCACTGTGCAGAAAGGTATTGGTGTGCTGGTGCACGCGCTAAATTTTGGTGTCGCGCAGAAAAATGTTAGTGTACAGATGTGCGCGCTAAATTTCGGTGCTACACAGAAAAATGGTAGTGTGTGGGTGTGCACGCTAAATTTAGGCACCACACGGAAAAACATTGGTTTACATGACCGCACAATAAATTTAGTATTGTGCGGTGTGCACACTCATAATAATGACGCATGTGGTGTGCGCAATGTTGGCAGAGCACAAAGGAGTTTTGTTGGTTCGCGCGCAATGTGGGTATATGTTGTCATGCGACAATTTAGTTAGTGGTGCGCGTAGAGTTTTGGTGTGTAGTGGAGACGTACTAAACTCTGGCATGGTGCAATGCATAGAGTACAATGCATGCGGAATATCAACACGTGATACAAAAACTGCACGCAACAAGTAATAGTGCAAGAACCAAAACTGTGCGTAGTGGATAATGGTGCGAGACACAAAAGTAATGCTCAGTTATTTGCACAACAGAGAAGTGATACATAGTGGTTTTAAGGTGCGCGAAGAACGATTTATCTTGTGCTATTATTGTGCATGGTGAATACGGGGGCACAGATTGAAATTTTTGCACAGGAAGTTGTTTGAAGGGTGAACAACAATAGAAAACTAATGATTTTCTTCTACATTTTATATCATTTGAATGTCATCCTTTTACAACGCGTTTTGAGGGCCTTAAGGGCATTTTTAGCGACTCAAAAACCATGAGACAGAGGTTTATTGAAGCTGCATCTCTCTCTAAAACTCAAATAAAAGAGCTCGGAGAGAGATTTCTAATGGTGTAAACTATTCTTCAAATGAAGCTTTTATGAGAAAGTTACAACACAAACAGTGAAGAGTAAATTTTAAGACCCCACTAACTTCAAAGAGCCATAACTTTCTGCTCCGGAATTAGACTGAGGCATAGGAGAAGTCAATGGAAATATATTGAGCCATAGAAGACAATCCCAGAGTTCAATTAAATTTCTGGGCATGTTAAAAGTGTTTAATATGGAAAATAAGGAACCTGTAGCATATCAGTTACAATATGGTATATTGGCCCAGAACTTCAACAGGCTGTAATTAGAATCCAAGAACCCAGAAAGAGATGAAACTTGGAAAAAATGTCCATAATATGTATATGAGGAAACCCAATTGATCTCCTACGAAAACTCCAATGAAGTAGGTGCAAAAATTCATAATTACAGCGTAGAGTTGCGCCAAGTTGGAAATTGAACAAAAAAATTAATGAGAAAGTTTCAGATAGCCATAACTTTATGCTCAAGACTCGGAATTGAGCATGAGAGTAGGCGTTGGAAATATCTTGGAAAGTGGAATATAAATATCCACCTAGAAAAGTGATTTGGACATTCAATTTTGCAATAAATCAGAAGAAATAATTATGATATATATTATTGAACCAAAATGGTTCATATTTTCATGAAATTGTTGAAACAGTTAACCTGACAAAGTTTTGTTGGTTGCACATTTTGTAGAGTTAACAACAATTAGATCTGTCCAATATAAGCTTAGAGTCTAGAGTAATGGAAGAGGTAAAAGGGAATTACAATCAGTAATATGAGATTAGAGGGATGGATGTCCATTTGGGCATTGAAGGAACAAACTCCAATGGATATGGAGATGAAAGGAATGAAAACATGAATATGGTAGAGACCATTAAAAATTTGCAGAAGGGTTTCCAAAGACACAAATCTAATAATGAAAGGATTATGAAAGCTAAGGAGAAACAAGATGACTTCAACATGAATTTATTGGAGAGCTTGAATAGAATAGAAAATAAATTGGATAAGGAGAGTGGCTCAAGAAAATCGGGAAGTCATGGGTTTTCTGATGAGAAAATAAAATCCAGAAGTGTTAGCAGACATCACCACCACTCCCCGAGACATTCCAATAAGAGAGAAAAAATCATCTCAAGTCCATCCCCTGTCAGGAATCAAAAGAGGTCTGGGGTGGATGAGCTATGAGGAGAAATGAACAAAATCAAACCTCCTACATTTGATGGTGAACACAAGAAGCATGAAGATGCAGAGACATGGTTGTTGGGCATGATAAATTATTTTCAATTGCTTAATTATTCTTCTAATGAAGAAGGTAGAATTGATATCTATCAACTCAAGGGAAAGGCATCCATGTGGTGGGATCAGCTTTTGCAGGTGCAACACATCAAAGAGAAAAGTGTTACTTGGAGGGAATTCAAGAAGTGTTTTGAGAAGAAATACTTGACTAAGAGATACTATGACAAGAAAATGAAAGAGTTATTTGAAGTCAATATTGGGAGTATGACCATAGATGAATATGAAAGATGGTTTCTAGAAATGATGAAGTATGTCTCTTTCATCAAGGATGAGACAGTTAAGATTCAGAGGTATTTGAGTGGATTACCATCATTCATTAGTGACAAAATACAATATGATGATCCAAAGACATTGGAGGAGACCATAAGGCGAGCTAAGTGCCTATATGATCAGTATAAAGAAAGGCCAACTTTCCAAAAATCTTGGGAAGACAAAAAGAAATTCAAGATGGATAAGAGGAAGAGGGGATATAAGTCACCTTTCTTTAGAAATAATACTCAGAGACAAAAAATTCCTAGAGAACCTAGAACGATTGAGGCAGGGGTTCAAAGGCCAAGGCAACGACCTATTAAATGTTGGGGTTTTAAAGGTGATGCAGGAGCATCTCTCCACATCAGCCAGCTAGCCAGCCAGCCATGTTAGCACGTGCATTCAAAGCTGAAGAGAGGTGCAACCCTCGTCTTCCATTTTGAATTTGAATTTAATTTAATGTTTAGGTTGTTGAGCCGTAAAGTCGTGCTTTGTGCAGGTGTAGAGTAGATAGGCCTTTAATGATTTGAAGGCTGAGATCTAGATCTAGATTTTTGGACTAGACAGCCTATTCAATGCTATTGAATAGGGTGGGTATATTGGAGGGAAGAGCTCGAAGAGCCCCCTCATGTAAAAGATATATTTCGATCTCATTTTGAGTAAGTTGTAATAGTGGGAGTAGGCACAAGAGAGAGAGAGTGTGCAAGAGAAGGAGTCGAGACCTTGTTACAGGCCATGCTCAGGAACACCTTGTAAAAATAGACACTTGCCATTTAATACAAACAACAGTTTTTCATGAATATTTTTTGTGTTGAATGAATGTTTGTGTGTGTTCAATTTATGTTGTAGATGTAGGCTAGACATTTGCAGGGAGTTGTTTTGATTTCAAGATTGAGAGGTTCTTTGTGGTTTCATGCCAAGAGGGTATGACAGAGTATTGCGGTCTCTGAATACCAGTGCATAGATGCACTTATGAACTCTGCGGAGTCAGGCAAAGACATGCCAGGTGGGTGCAAAAGTTGAAGTCATTAATTTGGAGGAAGACCTTTGAGGTTGTTGAACACCTTAGGAAACAAGGTTGTGGAAGAACACGGTTGCAGACAGAATCTCTGAGGAGTTTTGTAAAGCTCTGTCAGGTGGGATTGAGAAGGTGCACAGAGGAAGGACTCTGTTGTGAGTTCAATTGAAGTCAGAATCACTAAGGATTCTGAGAGCTCTGCCAGGAGGGCATTGAGCAAGTGCATAGGGTGCACAGGAGAGAACAAAACTATTGGATGTTCTGTAAGAAGATACTCTGCCAAGTGGGCATTGAGTAGATGTGCAGATAGGAATAGAGAGGAAAAGAAATTTTTGAGATCTGTGATTTAAGGAAGAATCCACTAAAGGATCTTCACAGGGTTGTTGAACACCCTGAACCACTCAACAATAAGTTTCTTGAGCGAAGAGTGCCAGGAGGGCATCAGAAATTCTCCATCTGAAGGAGAAGGGATAAGAGGACCGAGTTCCTTAGAAGCCTGAGAACCGGGAAAGCTCAGAAGGGATAGCACCTTCGTGTGTTCAAGGACTCTATAGAAGCGTAGAAGTCGTAGAATCCCTCAAGGATTTGAGGGTAAAGCTCAGGAGGAATAGTGTTTTTTCGGTGCACAGAGCCACAACTGCAAGGAGTGCAGAGGCCAAAGAACTCTCTGAAAGAGTTCAAAGTTCTCGAAGCTCAGGAGGGACCATGTTTTTATACGCATAGGCGAGGACTCAAGTCGCAGAGCTCGCAGAGGAAAAGGAGCGAAGGTTGAGGCCTTTGAGAATTTGAAATTCTTCCAAGTGTCGGAAGAAAAGCGTAAAGCTTGGGAGGAGTAACAGCTACCATCGGATTAACCGAGAGAATCTGGATCGTGGATTTGTGTCCAGGTAGTGTGGAAAGGCGCAAATGGAAAGACAGATTTGAACCATCATATCTCAAGCGAATAGTCAATAGCCATTGGATCTGTCGAGAAGATATCGAGGTTTAAATCCTTGTAAGCAGAGTGAAAGTCCCTAAGGAGTTCGTATCGAGATATCGACATTCAGGAGTTCAGGATTCTAGAGGATGAGAGTCCGGGTACTCGACCTCAGAAGTTGAAAAACTGCGAGAGAATCACAACCATCCATTAGGAGGAGGACAGGTGGTAGAGATCAAGAGATCTCACGAACTTGGAGGTTCGCAGGGTGAGAGCCCAAGAGCTGGGTGCTCCGAGCCATGAAGTCATGAAATCATGAGGAGCGAGGATAGCCATCGGATCCAGGTCACGGGAGGACCAGTTCGATCAGGAACCCCATCGCATTTTGCATGTTCAGGGGTTCGGAGGTTGAAAGGAGTTTCTTTCGACATCAAAAGTCGCGAAGTGCCAAGAGCCCATGCACAGAGGGGACACATGGAAGAACCACACAGTGGGCTTAGGAATTAGACCAGTGGAAACACGTCACATATTGGAAGGAGTCAACACTCCGCTGACTTTTCGCATCTCGGGGATTCGTGAGACAACTGTACGTGAGCTCGATGGAGAAACTCGTGAAGTGGCAAGTTGCGAGAGGCACTGGCATTTAAGCCTAGCATGTGGTCACACACAGAAGGTGCTGATAGAGGAAGGACGTAACCATTTCGTGATCTCAGGTATCATGGATTTGAGAAGGAAGATTCGGGAGTCACGACTCGTGAAATCGCGAGATTGCGAGCTGCGAAAAAGGACCTGTGGATCAATTAGAAAGGAGATTCCAACAGGGAATCCGAAAGAGTTGATCCGGCTCGAAGGCGTTAAAGAACGATCCTGTGAGTGGATCTCAGCCCAAGGGCTGATAGGTCTGTGTCAGTTCGGTATTAGAGCATGAATCTTGTCTGTAGATTTCAGGCAAGGGAAATTGGAGGTGAAGGAGCACTCTGATACACACCAGTTATGGTATCAGAGCCTGAATCTTGTCTGTAGATTTCAGGCAAGGAAAATTGGAGGTGAAAGAGCACTCTGATACACATCAGTTTGGTATCAGAGAGAGAAATCTGTTTGTATATTTCAAGTAGAGGGAGAAGGAAAAAGAAGATAGAGTACTAAGGACTCTGTAGAGGATTGTTTACAGGTAGGAAACAGTCCATAGATAGTCAGGAGGACTGTGCAAGAGGCTGGAAACACTCAAGGTTTCAGAGTGAGAGTAGCAGATTTTCCAGAAGGGAAAATAGATGGCGAGATGGCTAAAAAATAGTGTAAACTGTTAAAATGGTGGTTGAGGCATGCTGAAACCCTCAACAAACCAGAAAAAAGGGTTCAGATATGTAAAATAGAGATTGGGAGAAGTCTCAGTAGTAAGGCTGAATTGGGATCAACTGAAGATCTCAAGCACTTCCAGGATGGTAGAGAAGAAATTCCTAATTGTCAGGTGGGAAAAGGGTTGAGATCACTGTGGGATATCACAGATTGTCATGAGGACAGCCAGGGAATTTCATAGTGCCAGGTGAGCAATGGATCGAGATCACTGTGGGATATCATAGACTACCAGGAGGATAGCAGAAAGTTTCCAATTTCCCAGGTGGGCAAGGGAACAAAGATGGGATCAGTTGATTCCATAGATTGCCAGGAGGGCAGTAGGAAAATCCCATATTGCTAGGTGGGCAGGGATGAGCAGATGAGCTTATCTAAGAGTCTCATAAACTCAGAGGTTAGTTTGGATCAATAGATGCAGCTGATAGAAGAGGAAGATCAAGCGAATATTCAAATGATTGGGGGAATTTAGGTATTCCTACCACATAGCCTAGGGGAGGTAGAAATCTATGTTGCAGATGCAACAACAGCAGAAGAAAGACAGCTAGCTGAGACTGTCAGAGAAAAATTGGAGCAGGTATTTGAGACTGCCCAAGCAGAAGCATAAGAAGAAGAAAAGAATGAGCATTCTATGGAGTGGCTCAATACTTTTAGCCAGGAAACTGAGGAAGATGCAACACTGAAGCTGGCAGCAGAAGAAGCCGAAGAGCAGACAGGTAGAATGATCACTCCATGGGAGATGGAGATGGAGATGCTAGAGGACTGGCTGAACAATCCAAAGCCAGCAGGAGAACTGGTAGAAGTTGAACTGTCAGAGAAGGTGATTGAACAATAGGTCAGTCAAGGGGAAACTACAGAGCTAAAGTCTATAGCAGAGTGGAAAATTAGTGCCACAGAGGAAGAAGATGAGGATGGCATAGGAGATCATGATGATCTACCCAATTGCAAAAAAATTTTGAAATCTGGGGAGACTGCAAAAGTAGAGCCATCCACTGGAGCAGCTAGACGAAGTGATCGATATGATCAGGGAGCTGATGATTAGGTTAGCAGAGACTGCCAGCAAAGAGAAGCTGAGAAGAAGAAAAGAAGAAGAAGCAACTGCAGCAGCAGCAGGGACATGGAGCAGATGAACAACTCCAAAAATTTGTTTGGGATCCAGGAGGACTTCCAAAGCTGAGAGGGGAAGCTCATGAGCAGGAGCTCATGAATTTTGCAGCTGAGGAGTATGATGCAGGAGCATCTCTCCACGTCAGCGCGTACATTCAAAGCCGAAGAGAGGCGCAGCCCTCGTCTTCCATTTTGAATTTGAATGCAATTTAATGTTTAGGCTGTTGAGTCGTGAAGCCATGCTTTGCATAGGCATAGAGTAGATAGGCCTTTAATGCTTTGAAGGCTGAGATCTAGATCCAGATTTGTGGACTAGATATCCCATTCAATGCTATTGAATAGGGTAGGTAGATTGGAGGGAAGAGCTCGAAGAGCCCCCTCATGTAAAAGATCAATTTCGATCTCATTTTGAGTAAGTTGTAATAGTGGGAGTAGGCACAAGAGAGAGTGAGTGTGCAAGATAAGGAGACAAGACCTTGTTACAGGCCATGCTCAGGAACACCTTGTAAAAATAGGCACTTGCCATTTAATACAAACAACAGTTTTTCCTGCATATTTTTTGTGTTGAATGAATGTCTGTGTGTCTTCAATTTATGTTGTATATGTAGGCTAGACATTTGCAGGGAGTTGTTTTGATTCCAGTCTTGAGAGGTTCTTTGTGGTTTCATGCCAGGAGGGCGTGACAGATTACTATGGTCTCTGAATACCAGTGCATAGATGCACTTCTGAACTCTGCAGAGACAGGAAAAGACGTGCCAGGTGGGTGCAGAAGATGAAGTCATTAATTCGAAGGAAGACCTTTGAGGTTGCTGAACACCTCAGGAAACAAGGTTGTGGAAGAACATAGTTGTAGATAGAATCTCTGAGGAGTTCTGTAAAGCTCTGCCAGGTGGGCATCGAGTAGGTGCAAGGGGTGCACAGAGGAAGGACTCTATTGTGAGTTCAACTGAAGTCGGAATCACTAAGGATTATGAGAGCTTTGTTAGGAGGGCATTGAGCAAGTGCATAGGGTGCATAGGAAAGAACAAAACTTCTAGATATTCTGTAAGAAGATACTCTTCCAGGTGGGCATTGAGTAGATGTGCAGATAGGCACAGAGAGGAAAATAACTTTTTGAGTTATGTGATTTAAGGAAGAATCCACTGAAGGATCTTTGCAGGGTTGTTGAACACCCTGAAACACTCAGCAATAAGTTGCTTGAGCGAAGAGTGCTAGGAGGGAATCAGAAATTCTCCATCTGAAGGAGAAGGGATAATAGGACCGAGTTCCTTAGAAGTCTGATAACCAGGAAAGCTCAGAAGGGATAGCAACTTCATGTGTGCAAGGACTCTGCAGAAGCACATAAGTCATAGAATCCCTCAAGGATTTGAGAGTAAAGCTCAAGAGGAATAGTGTTTTTTCGATGCACAGAGCCACAGTTGCAAGGAGTGCAGAGGCAAAAGAACTCTCTGAAAGAGTTCAAAGTTCCTGAAGCTCAGGAGGGACCACGTTTTTATACGCACAGGTGAGGACCAAGTCACAGAGCTCGCAGAGGAAAAGGAGCGAAGTTCAAGGCCTTCAAGAATTTGAAATTCTTCCAAGTGTTGGAAGAAAAGCGCAAAGCTCGGGAGGAGTAACAGCTACCGTCAGATCAGCTGAGAGAATCTGGATCATGGATTCATGTCCAGGAAGCACGGAAAGGTGCAAATGGAAAGATAGATCTAAACCGTCATATCTCGAGTGAATAGTCGATAGCCGTTGGATCTGTCGAGAAGAGCTCAAGGTTTAAATCCTTGTAAGTAGAGTGAAAGTCCCGAAGGAGTTCATATCAAGATATCGACATTCGGGAGTTCAGGAGTCTGGAGGACGAGAGTCTGGGTACTCGACCTCAAAATTCGAAAAACGGTGAGTGAATCGCAGTCGTCTGTTAGGAGGAGGATAGGTGGCAAAGATCAAGGGATCTCGCAAACTCGGAGGTTCGCAGGGTGAGAGCCCAAGAGTTGGGTGCTCTGAGTCACGAAGTCATGCAATTATGAGGAGAGAGGATAGCCATCGGATCCAAGTCACGGGAGGACCATTAGATCAGGAACCCCATCACATTTCACATGTTTGGGGGTTCGAAGGTTGAAAGGAGTTTCTTTTGACATCACAAGTTGTGAAGTGCCGAGAGCCGAGGCACGGAGGGGACACGTGGAAGAACCACACAGTGGGCTTGGGAATTAGACCAGTGGACACACGTCACATATTGGAAGGAGTCAACACTCCGCTGAATTTTCATGTCTCGAGGATTCGCGAGACAAGTGTACGTGAGCTCGACGGTGAAACTCGCGAAGTGGCGAGTTGCGAGAGGCACTGGCATTTAAGCCTAGCCTTTGGTCACACGCAGAAGGTGATGACAGAGGAAGGTCATAACCATTTTGTGATCTCGGGTATTGTGGATTTGAGAAGCAAGAGTCGGGAGTCACAACTCGTGAACTCATGAGATTGCGAGCTACGAAAAAGGACCTGTGGATCAATTAGAAAGGAGATTCCAGCAGGGAATATGAAAGAGCCGATCTGGCTCGAAGGGGTTAAAGAACGATATTGTGAGCGGATCTCGGCCTGAGGGTTGAGGGCCAATAGGTCTACATCAAAAGGAGATCACATGTTCATAGATTGTCCTCACAGAGTTGAAAAAGGGAGGACTATGCATAATGTACAACCAGCTGAAACAATGGAGGACATGGGCAGAAATGCACCAAGGATCTGTATAAATTTCAATACAAATTAATGTATTCCTACGATTCTCTTGATCTAACAATTTCCGCCACTTGTTAAATACAGAATCGCTGCTACTATTATTATTGAGGAAGCAATTAAACCGCGATCACAACCACAATGCACAAAGTGAAATATCAATAACACACAACACAGAAGTTTTATCGGGAAAGCATAAAGCTAAAAACCCCACTATCATATATTATGTATATCATGAATCATGAAACAATCTCATACAAAAATCTAATCCAATATCTCTTAGTACAATACAATCGTCTCACACTATCATACACAAATTAGCAAATACATGTGCAAATTTCCGTGTCCAGACAACCTACCTCCTCTGCACAAACTCTGCAATCCAAATTCTCACAATGAATCGAATGAATGCAATTGCCTTGTTTGCACATCCTCATAAGCATATTCACTGCATGTGTGAACAAATCACAACTGATAGCCAAACTGTCCCTTTCACTTGTTATCTCAACTGGATCTCCAATGGAACTGACATGCATGTAGTTAACCGTGGCGAATCTTCAGTTGCATGTGAGTTCACTGATTAATTGAACTCTCACTAGTGCATGTTTAGTTACAACTAGTACAACTGATATTAACTCACTTCACTACACTTATAATTCTATTACAATTCCAAATCACTCAGTTATGAATGAGATAATAGATTAATATTTATTGTCTAATTTAATTAAGGGAAAAGTAAATTAGACACATGTTTCTTGTTGACTTTTCAACACTCCATCTCAACAAGAAAGGGATTGTCCTTCACCCCAATGTTGTCTCTATGATATTCGAATTTGCTCCTGGTGAGCGCCTTCGTCAGAATGTTCACATCCTGATCTTCCGTAGGAATGTATTGAAGCAACATGATCTTCTGCTACACACAATCTCTAAGATGATGATACCGGATATCTATATGCTTAGATCTGTCATGAAACACAGGATTAATCGAGAGTTTAATGCAACTCTGATTATCACAATAAATCATTGTCGGATCTAAATGAGAACCAAACAAACCAACCAAGATATTCCTCATCCAGATAGCCTCACATGCAGCTTGGCTCGCTGCCATGTATTCTTCTTCCGTTGAACTAAGTGCCATGGATCTTTGTTTCCTGTTGTACCAAGAAACAACTGTAGATCCGATACTAAAGATCCCTCCTGATGTTCTCTTTCTGTCCGTTGGGCTGCCTGCCCAATCTGCATCCGTGAAGCCATGCAACTTCACCTCATATGTTTGTTTGTACCATAATCCATACTCAGATGTTCCCTTCATATATCTCAGGACATGCTTTCCCTCCTTCCAAAAGAGTTTGGCAGGCTTAACCATTGCTTGACTTAGCTGGTTAACTGCATAGCAAATGTTCGGTCTTGTATTCACTAAATACATTAGCGAACCTACTAACTATCGATAGACAGTAGCATCCACTACCTCTCCAGAAGTAGTATCCTCTTTCCTCCAATTTCTTGGAAGAGGAGTATCCATGGGTTTGCAACCCTCCATGAGAAACTTACCCAGTATCTCTCTTGTATACTTTCCTTGAGACACAAAAAGTTCACCATCTCGCTGCCATATTTCCAAACCAAGGAAATAATGAATAAGGCCCAAATCCTTCATCTTGAACTCCTTTGCAGGGTCCTCCTTGCATGAGCGTATCAACTGCTCATCACCAGTCAATACTAAATCATCAACATAAAGCACAATGATTAAAAGCTTACCCTCCACCACAATTTGGTATAGTTTTGCATCTGCTTCACTTTTGGTGAAACCCAATCTGGTGAAATAGTTGTCTATCTGAGTGTACCAAGCACGAGGTGCTTGTTTCAGCCCATACAATTCTCTCTTGAGTCTGCACACATGTGACTCTATGTCAAAGGTCTCAAAACCTTATGGTTCCTCAATGTACACTTCTTCCTCAATGATCCCATTGAGGAACGCAATTTTAACATCCATCTGATGAATGCGCTAGCCCATCTGCGTTGAGAGTGCAAGGATGGATCTTATGGAAGAGTACCTTGCGACAGGTGAAAAGGTCTCACCATAATATATCCCCTTGATTTGTGAGAATCCCCGGGCCACAAACATAGCCTTGTATTTCTCCACACTCCCATTAGCAGCTTGCTTTACCTTGTAGATCCATCTTGAACCTACCACTGATTTATCAATCGGTCTTGGGACAATTTTCCATACACTGTCTTTGACAATGGAGTCATAATACTCTACCATAGCATCAACCCAAGTGGGGTCCTACACTAATTCCTAAAAGGAAGATGGTTCAGTCACAATACATTTGCTCATAAGAGCCATGTATCCAGCAAATCGATCAGGAGACTGTCTCTATCTGTGCTGTGAAATAGGGGCTCCTATATTCTGTGCAACATCTAGTCTCAATCTTTCAGCTTCTGTGGTGCGCTTTCTGCCATTTCTGATGGATGGCTCTACTTGAGTGCTTTCCTCCACTCCATGAATCTCCTCATGTCGCTGATCCACATCTTGAGACTCATCCTTGGGAATCAACAATTCCTCTTCTACATGCAAGTCTAGCTCCCTCTCAAGCGACAACCGCATGCCTTTCCCCTCATCGAATTTTATATCCCATCGCATAACAGTCATCTTATTGTTTGGAAAATACACATGATAATTATGGGGTGTTTCTGTGTACCCCACAAATATCCCAACTTCAGCAGTCGGTTCCAGTTTCTTCCTAGCATCCTTGTTTACATGCACATAAACAGATGAACCAAAAATTTTAAAATGAGAAACATCGGGTTTCTTACCAGTAAAAGCTTCTTTAGGTGTACTCATGCCAAGTACTCTATGAGGACAATGGTTCTTCACATAAACCGTTGTATTGCATGCTTCTGCCCACAAATGCAATGGTAGGCCTTGATCATGCAACATCGCTCATGCTGCACCCACGATCGTTCTGTTCTTTCTCTCCATGACCCCATTTTGTTGTGGGTTATGAGGCGCTATGAGTTCTCTTTGAATTCCTTCTCTACTGTAGAAGTCTTTGAATTTGTTAGAGATGTATTCTCCACCATTATCGATCCTTAGAGATTTCACTTGCTTCCCCAACTCTTTCTCCACCAATGCTTTAAACTCACAGAACTTTGAGAATGTTTGATCCTTCTTCTGCATGAAGCATATCCAGCATTTACGAGAAAAGTCATCAACAAAAATAACATAATACCTATGTTTTTCTATTGAAGCAACTGAGAATGGTCTGCACAAGTCCGTGTGAACTCTCTCTAGGATTACCGAAGCACGGTTCTCCTTTTCATGAAAGGTGGACTTTACATACTTCCCCAAGGTGCACCCCTTGCACTGATTTGACTGAGCAAGTGTTCCCCTTGGAAGTCCAATAGATATTTGCTGCATGATCTTCAAGGCTCCATGATGAAGATGGCCTAATCTCCTGTGCCATAATTCTCCCTCATCCCGGCTCACCACTATTTTTGCCTTGCCTATCATGGCACCGCAACCATCTACCTGCAGCATATAGAGATTCTTAACTCGAATCCCTATCTTCTTGACTTGACCTATTGCTTTATGTCCCAGGTAGGCTATACCACTGCTAAAAACAACATCATAGCCTCTATCCTCCAATATTGCGACTGAGACCAAGTTTTTCTTCAGACCAGGAACATGCATAACATTTTTCAATTGAAATGGTTTACCTGACTCCCTCTGAAAGGTAATAGTACCAATACTAGTTGCATTGTTTTTTCCATCATTGCCCATCTCTATATGAATTATGAGATCTTTCTCCTCCAAGTCAATGAAAGACTCTTTATCTCCCGTCATTTGGAAGGAAGCGCCACTATCCAAATACCACACCGATCCCAATGCACTTGAAGCCATGCATGCGATCAAAGCAAAGTCAAGCTCAAATTGTGAGACAAGAGCCTCACCAGTTGCAGCTCCAGCAACCATCTTGTTCTTCTTCTTCTGCGGACAGTTAGTAGCGAGATGCCCACATTCATGACAGTGAAAACACTTCACTTTGGACAAATCCAGCTTCTTGACTTTAGACTCATAATTTGATTGGAATTTCTTCCCTTTCCCTTTCCTTGCCTTGGCAGTCAAAGCACAATCCTCTTCATCATCACGCTTTGATGAATATCCATCTCTGGTGTTCCGCCTGAACTCCTCTTGCACCAGATCTGACCATAGTCGTTCCCAATCTGGTAATTTTTCCCTTCCATTGACAGAGTCTTGATAACTGTGCCAACTCTTAGGAAGCCCTAGGAGTGCCAAGCTCACCAAATCATCAACAACGACTGTTATTCCCACACTTCCAAGCTCATCCCGACATTGGACAAACTTTGTGAGATATTTTGGAATGGTTTCTCCTTTCTCCATCTTGATCTTCCTGAGTTTATCTTTGAGCACCAATTTCCTATGGTCGCTGCTATTTTGGAACAGATATGTCAAAACCTTCCACATTGCATATGGTGTGGTTTTCCCATGGATACTTGAGACAATGTGGTCTCGTACTCCCTCCAACAGAATCCTCCTCGCCTTTGCCACTTTCTTTTGCCATGCATCAAGATTTGTAGTATTTGTCGCATTCGGCTTAGGAACATCTGCGTCAGTGTAACCCTTCAAGCCATTGTCTTTGAGCACTGTCTCCATCCTGTCCTTCCAAGCAATGTAGTTAGAGCTGCCCTCGAGTGCATACTCCAACCTCAATCCATTGAAAGACATTTTGATCTTGAATCAAGTGTCACACCAAGAAAATCTTGCAAATTTGAATGTTATCCAACCCAAAACTCAACCCCTTCACTTTCCTCTTTCCCTGGGAGGTTCACACCCCACCTAAGAGCAACCTAAGGGAAGTTCGCATCCTGCCTGTGTATAGCCTACGAACTTGCCTGTCAAGTTCGGACCCTACTAGTGTATTTGCCTGCGAGAATGCTCAAGAAGTTCTCACCCTGCTCCACTGTTAGGGTGAGGGAAGTTCGCACCCTGCTAGTGTATTTTCCTGCGAGAATGCCAATGAAGTTTGCACCCTGTCTTTGTCTAGGGTGCAAGAATTTATGTTCTTGAAAACACCGGAAGTTTTCAGTACTAGAGTTCACACCTGGCTAGAGACGGGACCTGCGAGAATGCAATTATGTTCACACCTCACTTCCGTGACTCCGTGGCCTCCGTGGCTCTGATACCATGTAGAAATTTCAATAAAAATTAATGTATTCCTACGATTCTCCTGATCTAACAATTTCCGCCACTTGTTAAATACATAATCACTGCTACTATTATTATTGCAGAATTAATTAAACCACGATCACAACCACAATGCACAAAGTGAAATATCAATAACACACAACACAAAAGTTTTACCGGGAAAGCGTAAAGCTAAAAACCCCACTATCATATATTATGTATATCATGAATCATGAAACAATCTCATACAAAACTCTAATCCAAGAGCTCTCAGTACAATACAATTGTCTCACACTGTCATACACAAATTAGAAAATACATGCGCCAATTTCCGTGTCCAGATAGCTTGCCTCCTCTGTACAAACTCTGCAATCCAAATTCTCACAATGAATCGAATGAATGCAATTGCCTCCTTTGCACATGCTCATAAGCATATTCACTGCATGTGTGAACAAATCACAACTGATAGCCAAACTGTCCCTTTCACATGTTATCTCAACTGGATCTCCAATGGAACTGACATGCATGTAGTTAACCGTGGTGAATCTTCAGTTGCATGTGAGTTCACTGATTAACTGAACTCTCACTAGTGCATGTTTAGTTACAACTAGTACAACTGATATTAACTCACTTAACTACACTTATAATTCTGTTACAATTCCAAATCACTCAATTATGAATGAGATAATAGATTAATATTTATTGTCTAATTTAATTAAGGGAAAAGTAAATTAGACACATTTTTCTTGTTGACTTTTCAATAGGATCTATGCAGCCCTAGACAACAAGCAAGCAGAGTATCAGTCACATATGATTGAAGTGGAAGGTATGATCAACAACCAAACCATTGATATTTTAATTGATTCAGGGGCTATTCATAGTTATATAGATCCTAAGATGATGGAAAGTTTGCATTTGCCAAGAAGCAAGCATCGGAAATCTTGGTTGGTGTAGCTGGCTACAGGAGCTAAAAGAAAAGTTAATGAGATGGTTAAGTCATGTCTTATGGACATGAATGGGTTGAACACCAGGGCAGATTTGAACATCTTTCCTTTGGGTTCTTATGACTGTCTAATTGGAATGGATTGGTTGGACTAACATCATGCTCTCCTAGACTGACATATCAAAGAATTTACTTTCTTCGATGAGGAAGGGAAACTAAGGAAAGTGCAGGGAATTCCCAGGGCAGTAACCATTAGAGAAATTTCATCCTTACAACTAAAGAAATGTTACAGAAAAAGGTGTCAAATATTTGCTGCTCATATGGAAGAGACACCTAAAGATAAGGTGTCAAATTTGGAAGATTATGCAGTCCTGGAAGATTTTGAATATGCGTTCAAGGAGGTACCAGGACTACCCCCAAAGAGATATATTTATTTCTCTATAAATTTAATGCCGGGAGCAGCTCCAGTGTCAAAAAATCCTTACAGAATGAGTACACCAGATCTTAAGGAGTTGCAAATGCAACTTGAAGAGATTCTAAAGAAGGTGTATATATGCCCAAGTGTGTCACCTTGGGGTGCCCCAGTCTTGTTTGTGAAGAATAAATATGGAACATTAAGATTGTGCATTGATTTTAGACAGTTGAATAGAGTGACTATTAAGAACAAGTATCATCTGCCAAGGATTGATGATCTTTTTTATCAATTGAAGGATGCAAAGATATTTTCAAAGATAGATCTTAGTTCAGGATACCATCAGGTAAGGATTAAAGAGGAATATATCAGCAAGACCACCTTCAGGACAAGGTATGGTCATTATGAGTTCACAGTGGTGCCATTTGGGTTGTCAAATGCACCAATTGTTTTCATGTGCTTAATGAATGGTGTGTTCCGAGAATATTTAGGCAAGTTTGTCATTGTCTTTTTGGATGATATTCTCATATACTCTAAGTCATAAGAAGAGCATAAGCATCATTTGAGGATGGTGTTGCAATTATTAAGGGAGCATCATTTGTATGCCAAATTGAGCAAGTACTCATTTTATCAAAAGAAAATTCATTATTTGGGGCATATCATTTCAAAGGATGGGATAACAGTGGATCCTGAAAAGATAGAAGCCATTAGAGAATGGTCAACGCCAAATAATGTGACAGAGGTGAGATCATTCATGGGTCTTGTAGGATACTATAGGAGATTCATTGAAGGATTTTCAAATATTGCACACCCAATCACTTCCTTGCAAAGAAAATGTGTGATGTTTCAGTGGACATTGTATTGTGAAAGTAGTTTCCAACACCTGAAACAATTATTAACAAGTGATCCAATATAAAGGATTGCAAACCCAAATGAATATTTCATTGTATGAACAAATGCATGTAAATAGGGACTTGGTGGAGTCCTCACTCAAAATGGGTTTGTTATATGTTATGAGTCAAGGAAGTTGAAGGAGCATGAAAGACACTATGCCACTCATGATTTGGAGTTGGCAGCCATAGTGCATGACTTGAGGAAATGGAGACACTACCTCATGGGAAAAATGTTTGAGCTAAGAACAAACCATAATGGTCTGAAATATTTATTTGATCAGCCAACTCTAAATTCTAGGCAAAACAAATGGTTAGAATTTCTAAGTGAATATGACTTTGTTATAAAGAATATCAAGGGGAAAGAGAACAAAGTGGCTGATGCACTCAGTAGAAGAGTGCATGAATTGCATGCTACAGCCATTAGCATGTACCAATCAGATTTAAAACCCATAATTTTAGAGGCTGCAAAATCAGATTTGCAATACAAGGAATTAGTGGCAAAATTACAACAAGGTATTTTGCAGCAAAAAATTGAGGAATACAAGCTAGTTAATGATGAAATTCTCATGTACAGGGGCAGAATTTATGTACCAAATTTTTAGAAATTGAAAAATCTGATATTGAGAGAAATGCATAATGTACCTTATGTTGTGCACCCAGGATATCAGAAAACTATTGCAGCTGTCAAGAGCCAATATTATTGGCCAGGCATGAAGAAAGAGGTTGTTGATTTTATTGCCAGATGTTTGGAATGTCAAAGGGTAAAGGCTAAGCATAGACACCCAGCTAGTTTTCTACAGCCACTACCCATTCTTGAGTGGAAATGAGAAGTTGTAACCATGGATTTCATCACCAAACTTCACGGAACAAACAAGCAACATGATTCTATCATGGTAGTGGTCGATAAGGTTACTAAAGCTGCCCATTTTGTTCCAGTTAAGCTCACTCACAAGGTAGAGAACATTGTTGATGTTTATATGAAAGAAAATGCTAGATTACATGGCATACCCATGACAATTGTGTCTAACAGAGATCCAAAATTTACCTCAAAATTTTGGAAAGGATTATTTAATGGATTTGGAACAAATTTGAATTTTAGTATAGTTTATCATGTAGAATCATATGGACAAACAGAGAGGGTGAATCAAGTGATTGAAGATATGCTGAGGATGTATGTGATGGATAAACCATCAAAATGGGAAGACTACCTACACTTGGTAGAGTTTTCTTATAACAATGGGTACCAAGAATCTCTAAATATGAGCCCATTTGAGGCACTTTATGGAAGAAAGTGCAACACACCAGTAAGATGGGATAACCCAATAGAAAAAGAAGTGGTTGGGCCATATTTTCTCAGGCAAATGGAGGAACAAATGATAAAAATAAAACAAAATTTAAAGGTTGCCCAAGACATGAAGAAAAGTTATGTTGATAAGGGGAAAACTCACAGGGAATTTAAAGTGGGTGATCATGTATTCTTGAAAGTGAAAGCCAACAGAAGTTCCTTGAAGTTGGGAAATTGTTCAAAGTTGGTAGATCGCTATTGTGGTCCGTTTGAAATTCTAGAGAGGATTGGTCCAGTAGCTTATATGATTGCATTGCCTGCATCTATTTCTGTTCATAATGTATTCCATTTATCATTACTCAAGAAATATATACCTGATGCTAATCATGTTATTGATTGGAATGTGATTCAGGTGGAACAAGAAGGCACTTTTGAAGTGCATCTAGTATGCATTATGGACTGGAAAATCAAACAGCTCTAGAATCGATCCATATGACTTGTAAAGGTCCAATGGACCTGGTATGGTCCTAAGGACGCTACTTGGGAGCATGAGGATGCAATGAGGGCAGAATACCTGCATCTTTTTGAGGATTTTTGAAATTTTGTTGTATATGGGTACATGATGCACTAAGGACAATGCATAAATAAGGGGAGGGGATTGTAATATCCCTAGGCCACACCCAATTGTAATGTAAATTAAAATGTACTTAAGGTTGTGAGATGTTTTGATATCATTTTGTATGTACATTTCATGGCATAGTGCACGCATTTATTGCGTAGTGAAATGATGAAGTATGCACATTCCTGGATACCACACGTAGCATCTTAAGTACGCGTGATTTTGAGGCCAGTGCACCTATTTTTGTATATGTCTCATAATTAATATAAAACACATTGTTGCACACAAATTGACCATGATAAAAGAGATGGGGGACTAAAATCCATTGGTTAGGAAAAGGGAGGGGCCTAAAAGTTAAGGAAAAGAGGCTAAGCTAGGGAGCTTAAGTAAAAAAGGAATATTATATTAATATTTCTTAAATCATAAAGTATGGATAATTATTTATCCTAAGTTCTAAAGTTAGGGACAAGTAGGCCAAAGTAGCTCCCAGCATGACAAGTGTAAAGTTCGGGACATGCATACATATTGTTGGGACTTAGTTCATTTCCGAGGATCTTTTCCAGGATTCATTCATCCAGTCAATCATCCATGAGCATGCACACACTCATTGAGCTATCCTTCGTATTTTCATGATTGTACCTGAACCCATATCCATGGCCATCTTTGTTCTCGTGTAGCTGGTTAGCGTGGCAGCTGGACTAAAGAGGTGGGTTGTTAGGCCTGTGACCAATTCTATAGGTGAGAGAATTGTTGGGGATTGATTTTCTGAAGATGTTGAACTACAACTATAGTGCTCTGAAGCTTCCTATCCAACCTATTGTTGAATCCCGTAAAGGAAGTAGGGCAGCCAAAGGACTATTGAGCAGAAAAGGGGCACACTTCCTGGGGTGGGACAGGCATGTGGGGAATGAGGGACTGTAGGCTATTAGTTTGAGTTGGCACCTAAGACAAAGTCTTTCCTGTTGTCTATGAGCCTTTAGCCTGGTTAGGAATCCATTTACTCAGGTGGAGTTTAGTCCCAGCTCGGGGGTGACTCACTATTGAGAGTGATGAATAGTGTGGTCTAAGGTTGGGAAGTACATGGAAGGTCTTCACACCATTGGTGACATTATTACCAAGATAAGTGTCAATTGTGTGATGAATTTACATGTTGCATTATTATTTATGTGCTTATTCTTATGGGTTATCATATGTGTGGTTATAACTATGTTTATTTTTATGGGTGTTTCATGTATATTGTTACTGTTATTTCAGTGTGAATCTATATATTTACAAATGTATTTATATGTTTATGTTTTATATATAATGATTCCACAAGATTTTTGTGTGTCTATATTTTAATTGCATGTGGTTTGAAAAATTTATGTAGCATAGCTCAGTTGGATACTGGGTATGTTACAATATGTTCTGCAGAGAGAACAGTAAGAGTTCTCTGGCGTAGTGTGGCCTGGCATGGATGGTCAGGGATGTTACAAGGAGAAAAATAACCAGCAAAAGAACTAGAATGAGAATGAGAGCGAGAAACCCCCAATTAGACCCAAGATGGGTTTATGTAATTCTTAAAATTAAGGAACCACTTGGCCTCCCCCCCCCCNAGTAAAACAATAATGGGTAATTAAAATATAAAAATAAGTACTTAACCCCTCAAGCCCCCTCTCTTGTGGAATTATAGCCCCCTATAACTCTTTTCCTTGTCTGTTTAGCATTCAACGATGTGTTTTATATTAATAATGATCAGAACATTATATTTCCTAGGCACACTAGCCTCATAATAATTGTTTAGGAACTCTGGCCTTTCATAACTTAACAAAATACAATATTTAATACAAGGCTCAAAACCGGGGTGTTAAAGCTACCCTTCCCACACTTCCAATCCCGACTATCGATTATACCCCCCAAGCATCGACTATGAGATGGTAACCAAAGTTTATTATCCTAGGTATATCACAAGGTGACTGTGGGGGTTTTACATAGTACCTGGGGCAAATGTTGTATCACACACTTCAGTACTGTTGGAGGGTTCCCCATGAAGAATGGGTACTTACACTAGATATGGTTTATCTTTGGAGGTCAGGATAATTACTTCTCATAGCTTCATGCATTGGTCCATGGGAACTAATCAACCCATGCCTTTGCTTGGAAGGACCCGAGCCCACTTTGTTGTTTTTCCGATCCCAAGGCTTAATCCACTTGAGTCAGAATCTTGAAAAAGTTGTTTGTGTTTGTCTTTTCTTTAGGGATTTATAGTGGTGTTCTTTTTATGGTAGTTTAACCTTAGTAAGGAGACTCAATTGTCACCAAGAGATGATCACTCAAAGTGGACAACCTACCACATCGAAGATCGAGGAGAATTCGAGGACTTTCATCCAAGGAAGAGATTAGAAATAATTCTTCCCCACCTCCAAAAAGGCATCATCTTGATCAGTCCAACACTTTCCTACTGGTTGGTTAGACTAATATCATAGACCATAAATCTCCATAAGTCCACATTTTAGAACCATAAGAGGTAATCATTGAGGATCTTGGAGATGAGGAATTCTCTCTGCATGTTAATTTTCCATTACCTTGGACTTTCTTGTTTCTAGTCATGTGAGTCCCACCTCCAAGATCGGACTTCATTGATAGTATCCCTCTTCGTTGGGACATTATGGATGACACTACGCCAGTGTCAAGGTCGGAAGCCCCTACAAATCCCACCTCGGAGACAGTTACCAGGGGGATATTTCCTCCTGGTATGTCAGATTAAACGAAAAATGTGGTTAAATCCACTGTCTCTTTGACAACCAATAGAGTTTCCCCATCGGTTGTCGGTCCCACTCGAGTTTCAAGTGCAGTTGCATCATTTGCATCAACAACAAATTCTTTCTCTTATGTAATGTTTTTTATGTATGTTGTGTTGATGAGTTTTCATCCAATGTCCCATTCATCAAATGTTGGTGTGGCGAGCAATCTAGCTCCTTACCAAGTATTTTCTTGGGGCGGAGGTCACATTCCTTCGTCATCTCCATTCGTCGAAAGTGGACATGTTCCATTTTTCAGCCCTAACCTTGCATGGGGTTGGGTCACCTCTTTGGGTAGTGGGTCCAATCTGATAGTATGACATCTACTTTGACCCCATTCACACTTTATGATGGGTTCAAGAATAACCCTTTCACCACGTCTACAGTGTCGACAGGGGGAAACCCATTCCAAGCTCAAACCACCCCCTATAAAGGACCTTTATTTTCTCTAGGGAATCCATTGGGGATTACCCCTCTCCAAGTCTAGTGGAATCCCTTCCAAGGGATTTCATAAGGGGGAAACCCCTTTCCCGATCAGTCTACCCCCATGGTAGGATTTCTTCCTTTCCATGGGGGCTCCACTGGAGGTAACCTCGGTTTTCCTCTCAGGAACCATATAGGTGGATTTTTTCCTCCATTGAACCAGGGGCCACAAGGTTTTATCCCAAGCTCTGGTTAAATATAAAACTCTTTCTATAAACCTCATGCCATTTACAATCCAGGACCTTCTTTCTAGGTTGCTCATCAATCAATGACGTAGCCTAGGTTACCATTTTTGGAAACTTTGGATTTTACAGATTTGTCCAAGTTGATGAATGATCCAATCCATCATGAACCTAGTTGGATTATGGTCCTAAAAAATCTACATTCATACATTGCAAAGTTTGAGGGGAAAATTGGCGAGGATCCACATGACCACGTGACGAAATTACACTTGTGGTTCTCATCTAACTTGTTCAATGATGATTCAATTAGATTGAATTTGTTCCAATGTACTCTCACTGGAGGTAATGAAAAATGGTATATTGAACTTGAGAGGGGGAAGTACTCGACATTTGGTGATCTAGCCATGGTTTTAGTAAACCATTTCCAACTCCCTATCTGGTACGATGTTGATACATAATTGTTGGATAATTTTGTACAAGACAACACCACGCATATTTTTTTATCATATTCGAGAATGGAGGAGAAGGAAGAGAATGATTAAGGCTAAAACTCCACCAAAGTTCCTCCTCTAATGGTTCATGAAACCCCAACTCCCTTATATTTTGAAGGATGTCATAACTTCGAGAGTGTTTTCAAAAGAATAGACAATCTTTCAGGTGCAACAGTTAGAGCTCATATACTCTCAGTCATACATGCTCTATGATATTTTGTCGAAGACGTTGTGATATACTCTTGACTTGGCAAAGCCAAATTCTAACCCACATGTCGATGGTATAGAGGGTTGTGCTCAAATGAAAGTTGCAGATCTGTCCACTAGCCATATGAAAAAAATTGATATCCAACAACCTACAGTCGGTCCAGCCTCTAGCTCAACCAACCATACCACCCAATATTCCGATGTAAATTTTGTGAAAATGAAAAATTTGAAGGGTCCTCAACAACCCAAAGAGAAGAGAAAAGGAAAGGTTAAGAAAGGTGGTGGGGGTAATAACCAAAATCTAGACAAAAATGTTGAGGGGGGAAAGGATGAGATAGGAAGGTGAATTTTCCTTTCAAGATTTGTGATGATGATTACCTTACGCATCAATGCCCATGAATGGAAGAATCCCAATGGATTATTAAATTGAATCAACAACAGTCACTTGTTGTGTTGAAAAACCCTTTCCCACGAGGGGAAATTTTACAAGTTGGTTCTTCCAAATTCAACCAACAAGGGGGCACTTCAAGTGCTTCCCCCTCTAATGAATATCAAGGAATTTTAAACATGCTTAGAAATTCAAAGCTAAAGGATGTATATTTGTTGACTAGGTCTTGGAATTATGATAACCCAAATTTGACTGAGAAGGGTAAGAAAACTTCAGAGGATCAAGCCCCTCTTCACATAGAAAAGCCTGACAAATAGATAGTGTAGTGCATACCTAAGGGAATTTATAAAAGGACAAATCATAACCCTAATTCAAGAGAAACTCCAAATTATTCAATTGTGGAGGATTTGGCCCAGACATCTTGTGCAACATCCTCTTTGGAAGTGCTCCAAAGTTTCTCCTCAGAGCACATTGCCTTGTTATCTACCATAGGAGTTGCAAATTCATCTAGTCATCTTGTAATTAAGTTTGATGATATTGATGTGAGTCCACACCTTCCATATCATGTGGATTTTCAAATTTTGGTTGTTTGCAACAATCTCTTAGTTAAGAGAATTGTCGTTGATGAACGATATTCCATGTGTGTGATGTCTTTGTCATGCTAGAAAGATATTGGTTCTCCTGAACTTACCCCTTATCCTACACTCTTGACATCCTTCGATAGACACACACTTCGACCACATGGTCTGATTCCTTCATATCTGGTTACACTAGGGGGAAATTCTATTTGTGTAGAGGTTGGAGTAGTTGATGCGGCACTTGACTATAATCTCTTGTTAGGAATAATTTATACATACGCAATGAGAGTTGTCGTCTCAACAATTTTTCAAATTATATGTTTTCACCATGAGGGAAGAATTGTGACCATCGATTAGGTGGTGTCCAACCTTTCTGACGTGACAACTAATCCTGGGACTATTATCCCTTGGATTGAAAGCTCTCAGGTGGCCACTAAGAGCATCGGTTTTGGGATGTACCCATCACTTATGGGATATTTTGAATCTCCCACACCAATTTTGTACATTCATGCCACTCCAGTTAATAGGGTCGCTTCGTTTAGAATGACGTATATGAAGGACCCATGGACCCTTCCCTCGCCATCTAGTGTGGTTTAAGTTCGACTTCATTTCAAGATGGTTGAACCCTTATCTACAATTGAAATAGTTTATCAATCCATTCAGTAGGAAACGAAATACCCATATCAAACTCCAAGATTCACTGAGGAGGATGATCTCTTTCATGAGCCTATTTGGGCTCAAAACTCTTCAATCTCCCAAGACTATTTGGGTACCATCTTACCTTTGGACAAAGAAATCATCGAGGCAATGGTTGGAGATTAAAGGCCGTGGGAATATTTGAAACATAGATCATATTTCCTCCCTTAAATTCATCGATTAGAGAGTGGAGAGTTCAAGTAAGCCATTGTTGGAATTTTTTATGGAGTAGTCAATCCCTTGGACAAACATGGTTTCTATGTTAAAGGAAACATGGCTAATATATCAGAGACTATCCCGGTCAAAATTTATAAGAATCTTGAAATTGTCAAAAATATATTTATTGGGGAGGAATGGTCATAAGATGAGATCATTCAAAATATGACACTCTTTAAGGAATTTCGAGATGTGTTTTCATGGTCTTATGGGGAAATTCTTTCCATCAATCCTTGAATAGTTCAACAAAAGATTCAAACCTATGAAAATGTAAATCTGGTTTGAAAAATTTTTAGACCTATGAACACATGAAAGGAAATGACAGTAAAAGAAGAAGTTGAAAATATGATTAATGAAGGATTTATCTACCCAGTTCCTCTAACGGAATGGGTCTCCAACCCTATTCCCATTGATAAGAAGCAGGGTACAATCCGTGTTTGCATGGATTTTAGGGACTTGAATAAGGAGTGTCCTAAAGATAACTTCCCGACACCATTCACTGATAACATCTTGGATGAGTGTCCAGGGAGTGAAATCTTCTCATTTATATATGGTTTTCTTAGCTACAACCGAATTGAAATTCCCCCGAAAGGCCAATACAAAATGACCTTCATATGTCCCTGGGTTACATTCACTTACAGGAAAAAAAAAATTGTTCTTAAAAATGTGGGCCATGATGTTTTACTTTCATGAATTAAATCATATAGTGGAGGCATACTTAAACAATAACATGGCTCACTCACACAAGAGGGCCCAACATCTCTTACACCTCCTCTTAGCTTTTGAGCAGTATCGTTTCTATAGGATTTGATTGAATCCACACAAGTGTATTTTTTGTGTGACCTCTGATCATCTTTTTAGATTCATCATTTCAACAAAAGGGATCATGGTTGACCCATTGAAGGTTGAGGCAATAAATTAGTTTCCTCCCCCACGTATAGTCAGACAACTTCAAAGCCTACAAGGAAAGGAAAATTTTCCCAAACTTTTTGTCCTGAACTATGATAAAATAACAAAGGGATTTATGCGCCTTTTGAAGAAAGGGGTCCCATTTTGTTGGGATGAATTTGCACAACGTTCCTTTGATGCATTGAAGAAAGCGTTGGTTTTGACTCCTTTTCTGAGTCCCCCTAATTATAATCGAGGCTACTTGTTGTATTTGGAAATAGTTGAGACTTCGATCAACATGGTTCTAGCTCAGGAGGATGATGAGATACAAGAGCATATCATCTATTACTTGAGTCATGATCTCATGGGTCCTAAAATTATATATTCTCTTGTAGATAAATTGACGCTAGTAGATTTTCATTCTATCCAGCAGCTCTGGCATTACATTCTATTACGAAAGATAGCCATCATCGCTGCAGTCAATCCATTTCAATATGTTTTGACTAGGAGAATTATTGGTGGGAATTACAACAAGTGGATTATTGTGATTCAAGAGTTCGAATTGGACTTTGTGTCTGCAAAATCTAAGAATTATTTAGTCTTCATTGAGATGATCTCAGATTTTTCAGTAGATAACAAGGAATGCGAGATGGAAGAATCATTTTCAGATGAGAAAGTTTTCCTTGTCTCTTCATCTGATCTGTGGTATGGGGATATCCATATATATATATATATATCCAAAATATGAATTTCCCTCCGAACTACTTGAAATATGAGTGAAGACGAATCCATCATATGGAGAAAAACTACCTCGTTATCACTGAAAATTTGTATCGGTGAGGGGTGGACTCGATCCTTCAGTGTTGCTTAACTCTTGAAGAAGCGGAGGTTGTTTTGAATGAATTCTATAGTGGAGCATTTGGTGGTCACTTATCTGTGTTGGTTGTGGAGCTTGATTATCTTCCTGTTTCATAGGTCTTTGTTTCCAGTCGTATTTATGCCCCATGAAGACTATACACCCTTCCACACAAGGGGGTTGCAGGGGGGATTTCACCCCTACGGGGTTCAGGGGGCTCATCCACCTGGATGGGGGGTTTGAGGGAAAGCAGGCCCTCGGTGGGGGTTCGGGGGTGAATCCCCCAAAGGAAAAGTTTCCTTGTAAATGTGTATTGTAATTTCGTAGTAAATATGGACCGTTCATTATAAGTTCACAGATATGACAGTAGAATTTTTGTTAGGGTTTTTCACCCTAGAAGGAAACCCTCTTTTATGAGGTAAATGTTTTGCAGATGTGTATCATTGTGAATATTGTATTTTAAGAGAGGATATTGTGAGAGACAAAAGAGGAATTTATAGTGAGTGTGTTGTAGGTTGTACCCCTTCATTTGCAGGATAATAAAAAGGAATGACCTAGCAATTTCTCTGGTGGATGTAGCCCACACTGGGGGAACCACGTATATCTATGTATCTATTGTATTGTGTATCTCATATGGTTTATTTCCACACTTGTCTTATTTTTATTGCTCTGTGATCTTGTTTTTCTAACAATTGGTATTAGAGCAAAAGGTAACTCGCAGGAAAAGAGGGTTCATGGTTCAAGTGGGAGTAATGGTGGAAGATGGAAAGTTTAGGGTTGAGAAATTTAATGGCCAAAACTACCAATTATGGAAGATGGAGATGGAATATTATTTACATCAGAAGGATTTATTCCTACCATTGGGTGGAATAGTAAAGAAGTTGATGGCTATGAAGGATGAAGAATGGGAGGTTCTTGACAGAAAGACATTAGGAACTATACGACTGATCCTGGCAGTGTCGGTGGCTTTCAATATTTTGAAATAAATTACAATGAATGAGATAATGGACACATTGGATAAACTGTATGAAAAAACCTCAACGTCCAATAAGGTATTTCTAATGAATATATTATTTAATATGAATATTTCAGAAGGTGGGTCTATTGCATATCATTTAAATGAATTTAATACGGTTACTAATCAACTAATTTATGTAAAAGTGGACTTTTATGATGAGGTCAAGGATGTTCTAATATTATGCTCATTGCTAGAAAGTCAGAATGACTTGGTCATGGTTGTAAGTAATTGTTGGTTATATCATTGGCTTCTTACTTCTTCTTGGGTTGACACAGTTTCAGATATCAATAGGTTTCCAACAAAACCCTCTAAAACTATCATCCCTCTGGGTGAACTAGAAGGAAATGTTGCACATAGGGTGCACAACACAATCTAACCCAATATGGATCTATAGGTGACTGCAATACCCAAGTGTTTGCAGTCTAGGAATTAGTGGAGATATAGGAGTGTGTTCTATCTTTCTTTATCCATTAAACTTGTTATTTATTTAGGTATTCCTAATATTCATTCATCTTTAGCCTCATGCATGTATACTAATATATCTATTTAATCATTCATTCATAAGTTAACCATTAACAAAAGGTAAATCATTCAAGAAACATCACATAAAACATAATTTTTAACATGGTTCACCCCCTCCTAAGGCTACATCCACAAAGATTTGGATTCTCTGCTCTTTTATTTGATTTGATGGAAAATATAGTGCTACGCGCATTACATATTCAATCATACAATCATGAGGAGGTTAAGGAACCTTTGTGAGATAGACTATCTCAAACCAGTCTCCTCGGGCTATGATCAAACCCTCAAAATCTATCTTATTCAACTCTTATACACCTCAACAACTTTCAACAACCAAATATATCTGAACCCCTAACCTAGACCTCCTAGGTATTTATTTATACTAATCTACTAACTTATATTCATTACAATCCTTATAAAAAACTCTAACCCTATTATGGTTAGGCTTGTTTGCCTATGCGCCACGTTTCTTTTCCTCTTGCATGTTGTTTTTCCTTCTTTTTATGCATGCTACTTTCTTTCCATCTGTTGCATGTGCTCCAAAATTAGTTCTTTCCCAAAATAGATATGTTCTCCAAAAATAGGCCTACGCCCAAAATAGCCTTCCTTATCAAAATAGGTCTACACCCAACATGCCTCCAACACTGACATGTGGCTCATCCTAAGCCACTTTGGTAGTGCGCACTCCTTGTACTTCCTTTTCCAAATTGTAGAACATTTTTTCTAGTTCCTTTCATTTTCCCCTCATGTGCACGAATTTTACTATTAGCACCTCCAGTGACTGCGTTGATATCTCCTCCTACATTAATTTTTCACCCTCTGTCTATATTCGTTCCATACTTTTCTTATATTCCTCCAACTATGCAAACATTTTTGTTTCTTGTTCTTGGATGGGTTCCAATTCAACTTGTCTTTCTTTCTTCCTTATCTGCGTTGTTTTCAACTCTGTCTATAGAGTCTTCATTTCTTGAGTGCCCTTCAAGTTCTCTGAGATACTCATTTTTTCTTGTCATTGTTTTAGCTCCCGTATGGCCACATTGATTCCCTCCTCTTGTTGGTACCAATGTTAGACCTGTTAACATTCCTCCAGAAGAGTCCATATTTGTGTTGTTTTGTCGAACAACTCTTCTACTTCCCTTGCTTCTTTCTCCATCTCATCTATCTGGAGTGCAGACTATTATTTTCTCTATTCTCAAACCTCGAGAGGATTCTTAGGATTGAGCATTTCTTTGAGCTCCTCAATTTCCTACTTATATCTATCAATTCTTTGTGAGATCATGTCGATCTTCCCCTCTAAAATCCTCTCAGGTGCTTGTCCTCTATCTGGGATGTGATCATATACCAATGTTAATCCATGTTCTAGTTTATCTGCGTGTTCTTTCTCCTCTTTCTTTGAACTCAGTTGGTCACATGTGATTTGTAGCATTTCAGTGACTCCTCTACTCACCTCTAAGTTGGTTGCATCTGCATGGGCCCTGGATTGCACTTCTTGCATCACGTTGGCCTCGATTCTGTATAGTGCCTTGGTGGGTATTTGTTCCATGAAAACTTCCAATTTTTCCACATCCCCCATGGGTTTCTACACAATCTCCTAATCCAATCTGATCATTTGGCATGTGAATGTAAATGTCTCCCTGCCTTGTACTACAATTTTTATTGTCTCCTCTCCTTCTTTCTACGCAGGGGGTCACTATGTCTTATCCTATTGCTGCATTGTGGCCTGTGGTACTACTTGGATCCATACTTGTTTTATACTTTCATGGACCTATATGAACTTGGACATGATCTCTTCTCTTTGGGCCTCTACAATGTAGACCACTTCTTCCCCCCTATATTGAACCTTGTCCATGACTAACTATGCATCATCCTCTATCAGGGTGATGACTGGGTCTTTTGTGACATACTTTCTTTTCTTGCACACTTTGTTTCCCAAACTAACTTCCTCATTGTCTGTGAGGGTTGCGCCCCACTTGTTGTACCCTATACCCTTTCTTCTCCATCCTATGAAATATCCCACTTTCTAGTCTGTGGTTGGTTTCCTTTCCTTGTTGTTATTTTTATTCTCCTTGGTCATTTTGGTATTGCACTACTTCTGGTTGGCTGATTCTACACTGCAGCCTTTCTAGTCTTATTGGTTGGGTTGTTTGTTCTTGTTGAGGAAACTGCTTCAGCCTTGTCCTTAGGCCTTGAGGATTGCACCATGACTAGCCTTATTTCTAGTTTTTTTATTGGTAATTACCACTACGTAGGCCAATCTTTGACTATCCAGTCAACTTCTTCCTTAGTGATACAATATTGCATCTCTAGCCATGCCTTCTTTGGATCCCTTGTGGCCTGGATCCACATGTGGTGTCTGGATGCCTTGAACCTAGATATCTCTTCTATCTCTTGGATTATCTCCACAGGAATGTGCCATATATTCATTGTACGTCGTTGTATTCATCCAAAAACATTGCAAAAAAAATGTTGTTTGCTTGTTGAGTTTTGTTATCCTTGGCTTGCTAGAGGGACTCATATCTGGCTACATAACATTTCCCTTCTTATCTAGGAATTCTAGGAATTTTGGCTCTTGGCGTCCTATCAATGCTATAAGAATTATCAGCTAGGAGTAATGGAACTCAGTTCCATTATCCTACACATATTGACAATCTACCAAAAACTGGTTCAGCAGCTATGGTGCCCGGCTATACATTACCCTTTTCGCACACTATGCGGCTACTGCAATAACTTCTTTCGACGCTTCCTCTTTCCAAAAATTGATTAGTATCTTGCAATCCATAAGCTTGCTAGTGAAGATTGTCTCATTTTTGTTGATATCCTTTATCACAATTCCCCTATTACCCCAACTGGTACCAAACTGTGCTTTGACCAACTCTGTGATTTACTTCTCACGCGCCTTGTTATCTAAGTATTCCTCTGTCTGCACACTGACTATAGGTAGTTCTTTGATCTTGGAAATCAGTGCCACATCTATTTTTATTGGCCTATCCATCCACAAGATGCCTCTGTGTACATGGGCGACTACTTTTTTGACGCAGAGCCCAATTTTTTTACTGCGCCCAAAGTGCGGTATGTCCAGTAGGTTCATGATGCTAGAGTTATACAACCTGGTTATCCACTATGTAGGCTCCATTACTGGTTTACCCATGGGTCCAATTTCCTCTATATTTGTTAAGTAAGTCTCCTCTGGTAAATATAGGAATTTGTCCACATCATGCACATTATGGTCAAAGTATCTAAGTTTGGGTACCTTTCTCAACATATCATCCATAGTGACCACTGCGTCTGGGAGATACAAGAGTGTGACATCCATGGCATCTTGCACTTTTATTTTCTATCCCACAGAAGATGGTCCTACATATGTTGTGTCTGTGTCCTCTTCTTCCCTCTCAGAATTTGGCATGTCAGTGATACCCTCGACCAACAATTCCTCTCCTTCATGGGTTTGTCATGGTCCCATTGTTTTGTCAAGCTTCGCAGGCATATTGGGGTTAGGGTTCAGAATACCATCCCGGGCCCCAAAACTCTTCCCTATTTCTCCTTGTTGCATTGTCGATGTTTCCTCTTCAAATCGTGTTGGGCTGATCAATTCTTTGTTCGAGTTGGTGCCATCTTCCAGCCCAACCACATTTTCGGGTTTTCTCATTCTTTCCTTGTGCCTCTGACCCTACCGATTAACCCATACATACTATCCTAGAGCGTTGAACTTTGGTGGGGTCATCTTCTCTCGAATTTGCACACTTGTTTGCTTCGTCATAAAATTCTAGCTAGGGCACACTCTTTGTATTTCTCTTTGTGCTAAAAAATAGATAAGTGTTGAATAAATGTGTTCTTTCTACATTTTATAGACCCGGTCGTATCTGTTTTTCACTTTTTTCATGCATTTGTGTCGAGTGTAATTTTTTTTGTGTGCTATCTTCCGATATTTTCGCAGTAATTGTTGCACGTGACTTTTTTCTCACATTCCTGTGGTTCAGTCTACTTCAACATATTTTTGTGTTTTTCTTCCTTTTTCTATTTTTCTATTCATTTTCTTTCCTTTTTCCTCGTTTTGTTTCTTTTTATCATTTCTTTGTCCTAATCTTTGTTATAGTACACCATATACATGCCTTTCTCACTGCGTTGTATCTTTTAAGGGTTAGTAAGTTGATTGTACCTGTACAGTTTCAGTCAACTATCATTGATCATTCCTTTCAATTTTGTTCCTCCCAAGTCTTTTGACAGTACAGATCCCCCATCTGTGGTAGTATTTACTTCATATGACCCTAGCCAATGCATTCGAAACTTACCAAGGTGTTGGAAAAATTTACTGTCATAGAGTAGAACTAGGTATCCCTTCTGAAAACTCTTCTTTTTAATATGTTTGTCATGTTAGGATTTGTCTGTTTCTTTATGTACTTTCTGGTGAAATCCTGCTAGAATCCTATCCTCTTCCATTTCCATTAGTTGACTCAAAATTTCCTGTACTGTACCCCTTTCTATCATGTTGGTAATTGTTGCTACACATAGAATGGGTACCATAAATTCTAATGGCACCACTTCTTCCTTCCCATACACCAATCTGAATGGTGTTTTTCCTGTCAACTTCTTACATGTGGTCCTATAGGCCCATAGTACTACTGGTATTTTCAAATCCCAATAATCCTTGTTGACATTGCAGATATTTATCAAAGCATTTTCCAAAATATTATTGAAGGTTTCTACTATTCCAATTGATTGAGGATGATATGGTGCATTCTTCTAGTGATAGACTTCAAACTCCTTAGTCATAGCCCTGGTGGTATTATTGATAAAATGAGTTCCTTGGTCACTCATCAAAATCCAGGGACATCTGAATTTTGTGATCACTTGCTCAAACAAGAATTGTGTTGTTGTCTCTACGCTACAGTCATTGACTGGTGTTGCTTCTACCCATATTGTTAAGTATTCATTCACAATAATGATATATTTAACTCCTGAAATTTTTTTGTGGATTAATAGGTCCCATAAATTCTATTGCCCATTTTTCAAATACCTATAGAGTCACTTATGGTCTTAGAGGAATCTCATCCCTTATGTTGGGTTTTCCAACCCTCTGACAGACATCACATTTCTGGAAATATTCCTTGGCATTTTTATGGAGTGTTGGACACCATAATCCTATGCGTAATACCTTATGTGCAGTAGCTTTATGTGCATAGTGTCCTCCAACTATACCTTCATGAGATTCTACTAAAATTCTGGGCCTTTCATGTTCCAATACATACCTTCTCAAAATGCTATCTATGCTCATTTTGTATAAATGTCATGCAATATGTTGATAGTTTAAAGATCTTAATACCATATTTTTCTTCTGCACAATACTAAAATCTTATGGCACAAACCCGGTACTTAATTATTCAATAATACTAACGAAGTATTCATCAGCTACCTAAACTAAAAATAGTTGTACATTACGGAAGTTTTCTTCCAAATTAGTAGGTTCTTCTCCGTTAGTTACCCTTGACAGGTGATCCGGTCCTACATTTAGCTTCCTTGGTTTGACTATCACTTCGAAATCAAATTCTTGGAACAATAGTAGCCATCTACAGATCCTCCCCCCCAACACTGGCTTGTTGACTAGGTATTTGAGGGAAGAATGGTCTGTGAACATTTTAAAGTGTTTACCCAGTAAATCGTGTCTGGATTTCTAAAGTGCATATACCATGGCTAGGCCTTATCTTTTTATGGTGTTTTAGTTTTTTTCTGATTCTGACAACTTTCTTCTTGCAAAGGATATAGGATGGTCTAAGTCCACTTCTCCTAACTGTGCTAGAATTGATCCAAGTGTTAAGATTGATGCATCTACATGCACATGAATTTTTTTCCCAATATGGAAATATTAGTATAGGTGTTGTTACCATATTTTGTTTTAAAGTGTCCAATCCTTGTTGACAATCCTCATTCCACTGAAATCCGGTGTCCTTCTTTAACATTTTTTCCATTGGTGCAGTGATATGTGCATACCCCTTTATAAACTTCATGTAATAACATTTATATCCCAGTGTTTCTCTTAACTGGCGCACTGATTTTTATGGTGGTAAATTTACAATGATTTCAATCTTAGCATGATCCAATAGTAAACCTTGCTTACACACTATATGTCCCAACAATATTCCAAAAGGTTTACCAAAAATGCATTTCTTGATATTCAATGATATCTGAAATTTCCTGCATCTTTCCAATATTAGTCTTAACACTTCTACATGGTCCTTTAATAGACTATATACAACCCAGTCATCCAAACGTACTTCTAGAAATTGATGTATGAATTCCTTAAAAGGAAATATGACTACTCTTTATAATATCGTTGGTGCATTCTTCAGTCCAAATGGCATGACTCTATAATGGTAGGATCCCCATTATGTAGAAAAAGTAGTATTATACCTATCTTTTGGGGCTATTTTGATCTAATGTTAAACTAAGAATCCATTTGTGAATGAATATGCTTCATGGCCTCCCACATTGTCTAAGACCTCATCTGTAAAAGGGGTAGGGAAAGGGTCATGTAAACAAACATCATTAAGTTTCCTCAGATATACACAAATCCTTATCCCCCCTCTTTCTTTTCTTGGACTACCATAGGACTGATCCTTTCATATTCCTCCACTGGTTCTATGATACCAGCTTCCAATATTCTGTCAATTTATGCTCTCAACATAGTTACCAGCTTAATGAGAACTGTAACCTCAAAACGAGAACTCTAGCCCTTAAAACCCATATTTTTGCATAAAAAACATGGAAATCAACCCCCAAATAAAAAAGTGGTGCTACCGAAAGCACCAATTTTTGTAACCGGGTCAAAATTACAACTTTTTTCAAGCATGGTATGTTAAGAACCAAACATCAATATAGCATATAAAAACCTCAGGAAAAGTACTCAATGCCTTGAAAAAGAGATAATTTCAGATAATAAGCCTCTTCGAGGGGGCAACGTCCTTTTACCCCACTTAAATGTTCAAGTACAAGATGATTCAAAATGAAAATGTCTCCTTGGTATATAT
>ML788454.1:191794-203618 GCA_009831015.1 Picea engelmannii
CTTGTCCTTCTTCTTGTATGAAGATGATTGATTGTTTTTTGTTCTAACTTTCCTTCCACCTTGGTTTTACATCTTTCTAGCATATCTTGTAAAGTCTTAACATATGATGGGTCATTCAATAATTTAACACAATATTGCAGAAAAGTCTTTATGGTACTTACTTTCTCTAGAGGTTGTCCTTCACTGGTATGGTCCATTGAGAATGTAATCCCATATATTGGTGGATTTTCAAGTTGTTGCGTGATTGATGTAGATGCAACATTCTTCTTGAGAAACTTCTATCTGGATTCCTTAAATGTTTAATTTTCCTTTTGCGCGTCAAACTGCTTCTGTGGTTCAATATTCTTCTTAATCCATTGGTGTTGTGTTGGATCTTGTTTTACTACATCAGTTCTTGTCTTGGCTCCTCCTCGAGTGACTATATTGATCTTTCTCCCATCATACTTGGCTTTTGTAGATCCACTAAACATTTTGGTTATTCTGGTTCCTTTTTTCTTGTATCTTCCCCAAGACTGTCAGACAGTCTTTTGTGTCATGATTTGTTCCGCGACAATACATACATGTTGTTGGTGAGAGTGGACATTTCCTTGCATAATGTCTTGTTTTTTGGTAGTTGTGGCACATTATTGGTCCTATGCCTTGTCCAAATCCTCCTCTACCTCATCCTCGACCTCTATATCGACCTCAATCTCCTTGTGGCGTGTTGTACTAAGGTACCTGGTTATATTGCATGGGGTTATACTCAGGTTGCACATTATTATATTGTGGTTGTGCATTATTGTATGGTGATGGTACCTGGTTGACCTGAGGTGGATCTTGTCCTGTCATCATTTCTTCTTACACCCTATAATTATCTGAAGTTATTTCTCTCATCAGCTCCATCGCCCTACAATCCTTATCATCATGACCCACTAACTTGCAAAAATTACAATATGAACTTTGTGGTACTGTCTTATATTTCTGCATCATTGGAAAGTGATATGTATCATGCCCATGTGTCTTACAAATCCCACACCATGGTCCTCATGTTGGTAATTATTTTGGCACCATTGTCTCCATATATTACGTGAAAGTTGGACATTCATTCTTATGGTGTCCTTTTGTCCTGCATAAGGTACACCAAACAACTTCTCTTTTCTCTTTACCCTTAGTCTGGTTAAGTTGAAATGTTATATTCTTGAAATCCTCCTTCAACTCCTCTATTACTGGATCTGTGTGCTGAAACTAGTTCTCTTCGAGTTGTAAGGCTACTTATAGAGCCTCTACCTAAGTTTGAAACATTTGATGTCTTAATGGGTATTTCAAATGTGGTAACACTGAGTTCAAAAATAAATTCCTATATTGCATGTCATTCATTGCATATTTCAACTTACCTTTTAGACGTTTAAACCTCTAATCAATATCCCAAACAGACTCACCTAGTTTCTTCCTGATTTCAATCATTTCATTCATGTACTTGTCTTCTGAGATAGGATTCTGAAACTCATTTATCAGTAATTGTTTCACATATGCAATAGTCTTTGTTACTCTGGGTGGATTGCTTACATCTAGACTCATGTACCAGTATAGTGTGCAGTCTCTCGATGTGATTGCTAACTGCACAAGCTTTGTATCCTCATATGTGATCTTCTTTTCTTCCCAAATCTTCTCATAGATGAATAAGTTCTTTTCAAGGTCCTATGATGCCTCTCCCCGAAATTATGGTAACCTGATCGTGGGATCATGGGATGTGTTTCTTATTGTCTTTATTACACTAAAATTTGGTTGTCTAAATGTTGGTGTTCTTTCTAGTGTGTTAGTCGCACATGGGGTTGTAGGTTCCTCACTGATGGTGATCTAGAATGGAGTTTTGCCTTCCGTTCCTACCCTTGGACCTCCTATTTTCCTCTCATATGTTTCACACATAATTTCCTCAATCTTCTCCATAGCCCAAATATCCTCTACCTCTTCTTCATTACTTGCCAAGACCTCTCTATCATCTATGGATCTCTTATTGTTATTCATCTTATATTGGTAGGGTATTCCATTGTGCGTCTTTCCATCTTTTTCCATTATTTTTTTTATCTGGTCTTCCTCCATCATGATTGGTTCCATGGCCTCCTTCCTATTTCCCTTATCCATCTCTTCCTCCATTTATCAACCTCATGTCAGTGCTTCCCTCCTTCCCCCATGCACGCAGGGAAGTTTAGTTGTTTGATTCCATAGTAATCACACTGTTGTCATACAATAAAATCTTGATTGAAGTATACAACTATCTAATGTACCTACCTCTAGGTCCCTTTATAAAATACTAGTCTGTTGCGGTGTAAGACTTCAATGTATCTACTGCAAATTCAGTGATAAACCCTACAATAATACTGTCTAACTAGAAATCTACTACGTGCATGATTTTTTTATTAACTTGTTGTAACTGCATGACATCCATAGGATTCCATTCCAGATATCTAATTCAATTTGTAGGGTGGTTGTATTTTAACCTCAATAACCACTCTTGCAACAAATGTGGGAAATCATAGAAAAATACCTCATGCAAGTCACTAACCACATATTGGTCGAGATATTTTCATGGTGTTAGCTTAGGGTTTCTGTTTTCCTTCTGTCCAAACTTGATTTCTTTGATTTTAAACCATATTTCAATCTCTACCTTTGTTGGATTCCATGGCCTGAACATTCCCTTCTATACTTTCATCCTCCACACATTTCTTCCACGAATCCTGTCCACTCAATCCATTGGAGTTCCACCTGGAAACAGAACCATTTTTTGGTTAGATATTTGTCTTCTTCTTCTTGGGTTGACCCAAGTTCATATCTCAACAAGTTTCCAACAAAACCCTCTAAAACTATCGGCCCTCCTGGTAAACTAGAAGGAAACATTGCACACAGGGTGCACAACATAGCCTCACTCGAGAGAGCTCTATGGGTGACTGCAATACCCAAGTGTTTTCAGTCTAGGAATGAGTGGGGATCTAGGAGTGTATTCTATCTTGCTTTATCCATTACACTTTTTATTGATTCAGGTATTCCTAAGATTCATTCATATTTAGCCTCATGCATGGATACTAATATATCTAGTTAATCATTCATTCATAAGATAACCATTAACAGAAAGTAAATCATTCAATAAATATCACAAAGAACACAATTTTTACCGTGGTTCACCCCCTCCAGGGATGATTTTAAGGATGAAAATTTATTTTAAAATGTAGAAACCTTGGCAAATCTTACTAATCCTTCATATGTGAACTATAAATGTTTGGCGATATTTTTGTAAAAATATTCAAATTTCTAAGTATTTTATATAGTTTTTATAAAATTTTGGTGATTTTAAAGGTAAAATAATTTTATCCTATAGAATTTGGGCGAATCATTTTTAAAATAATGAATCTCACTTTTGGAAAAACCATGGAAAATTAGCCCATAAGAGAAATTTAGCCCCTAAAATCATCCATGACCCCCACCTAGGGATATGTCCACAAATATGTGGCTTCTCTTCTCTTTTATTTGATTTGCTAGAAAATCTAGCACTATGTGCATTACATATTCAATCATACAATCGTGAGGAGGTTAAGGAACCTCTGTGAGATGGAATATATCACACCATGCTCCTCATCCTGTAACCTAACCCTCAAAATATATCTTATTCAGTTATTATACACCTCAAAAAATTTCAACAACCAATTATATCTGAACCCCCAACCTAGACCTCCTAGGTCTTTATTTATACTACTCTACTAGCTTATAGTCATTACAATCCTTATAAAAAAACCTAACCCTATTATGGTTAGGCTTGTCTTCCTATGCACGTTTATTTTCCTCTTGCATGTTGTTTTTCCTTCTTTTTATGCATGCTTCTTTCTTTCCATCTGTTTCGCGCACTCTAAAATTAGGTCTTTCCCAAAACAGATTTGTTCTCCAAAAATAGGCCTACGCCCAAAATATCCTTCCTTCTCAAAATAGGCTTTCAGCCAATAGTAACTTTGTCTCTAGTTAAAACACTTTAAAATTTGTTAATGTAAATTGTGTTATCCTTAGTGAGGAAATGTGATGGAAATGCAAAGGTGAGACATCAAGTAATGATTTTAAACATAGAGAACAAGGGAAGACAAAAGGATAGAGGAAAGGGCTCAGGGAAATGTAGGAATTATAGGAAGGGCATATCCAAATCTAGACTGGGAAAGAAAGAGTGTTGGAATTGTGGGAATAAAGGACATCTGAAGAAATATTGCAGAGCTCCAAAGAAACAAAAGAAAAATCAAGAAGCAAATGTAACATGTGATGTGTTACAACATGCTTTGATTCTTTCTGTAGATAATATTTATGATTCTTGGGTAGTATATTTAGGGGATTCATTTCATGCCACACCGCATAGGAAATATTTTCTATATTATGTTCAAGATGATTTTGGACAGGTTCATTTGGGTGATGAAGCACCGTGCAAAATTGTTGGAATGGGAAAGGTAAAAATAAAGCAAAGGAATGGAAACCGGTGGTTTTTGAAAGAGGTAATACATGTTCCAGATAAAAGGAAAAATCTAATTTCAACAGAGAAGTTGGAAAGTGAAGGTTGTATATCCATATTTACAGATAAGGTGTGGAAGGTCACCAAAGGATCACTGGTGATAGAAAAATGAAAGAAGGTAGGTACATTGTATTTATGTACTGGTAATATTGACTCTTCTATCTCTTTAGCTTCTACAGAAGTGGATACAACACTGTGGCATCATAGGCTTTGAAACATGAGTGATAAGGGGATGCAGATACTTGACAAAAACAAATTGTTGCCAGATCTTAAGAAAATTGTTTTGGATTTATGTGAGCATTGTGTTTATGGAAAACAAAAGTGAGTCATATTTCTTAGAGTCATGAAAGAAAAGAAGAGTGAAAGGTTATAGCTTGTGCATAAATATGTATGGGGACCAACTCAGGTATCATCTCTTGGTGGCTCTCGTTATTATGTTACTTTTATTGATTATGCAACTTCAAAAACTTGGGTTTATTGCATTCGAAAAAAATCTGATATTTTTTATACTTTTAAGAAATGGAAAGCTTTGGTTGAGAATGAGACAGGAAAAAGGTTGAAGTGTCTCAGATAAGATAATGGAGGTGAATATTGTATAAAATATTTTAATTATTATTGTTCATACCATGGGATTTGTAGAGATAAGACAGTTCTAGGAACACCACAAGAAAATGGTGTGTCAGAAAGGATGAACGTGACAATCATGGAGCATGCAAGGAGTATGAGATTGCATGTTGGTTTTCCCTTAAAATTATGGGAATATATTGTATATATTGTTGTTTACTTAATAAACATAGGACCTTCAAGCTCTTTGGATGGTGGAATTCCAGAGGAGGCATGGACAGGTAAAAAGTAAAATAATCTTTTTTGAAGAATTTCGGTTATGAAGCATTTTTCCATATTGATAAAGAAAATAGAACAAAGCTTGAGCAAAAATCCAAGAAGTGTACCTTTATTGGATATGATGTTAATGATTTTGGTTATCGCTTATGGGATTATGAAAATCACAAAATAATTAGGAGTAGAGATTCCATATTCAATGAGAATGTCATGTACAAACATCAGTTGCAGGGAAATAAACAGGAAAAAGAAAAATTAGAATACACAGTGCTTGATGAGATCGCTAAAAAATAAATTCCAAAGGTACCAAAAAATCAAAATGTACAAAAACAAGAGCAATATGTATCTCAAAATTATGCAATTGTTTTTATAAGATATATTAGGTTAAGTAGACCCCCTGAATGATACTCTCCTTCATTGTATTATTTATTGTTCATTGATTCCGGTGAACCAGAATGTTATGAAGAGGCAATGTAGGTAGACACTAAAAAGAAGTGGGAGAAAGGCATGAAAGAGGAAATGGATTCCCTGGTAAATAAACAGACTTGGGATTTTCTTCAGTTTCCTTCAAGAAAAAGAGCATTGCAAAATAAATGTGTTTACAAGTTGAAGGAAGAAGATCGAGGTAAAAAGTGGTACAAGGCTAGACTTGTTGTAAAGGGGTTTGCACAAAAGAAAGGTATAGATTTTGATGAAATATTTTCTCTTATTTTTAAAATGACTTCAATTATGACTATTTTAATTATTGTGGTAGTAGAAGATTTACATGTTGAACAGTTAGATGTAAAAACAACTTTTCTCCGTGGGGATTTGGAGGAATATATTTATATGAAGCAGCCACATGGATATGAGGTCAAAGGGAAATAAAATTTGGTATGAAGGTTGAAGAAGAACTTGTATGTCCTAAATCAATCTCCAGGGCAGTGGTATTTGAAGTTTGACAGGTTTATGACAGAACAAGGTTATAGTAGATGCCATTTTGATCACTATGTTTATTTTAAAAATCTAGAAAATGGAAGCTATATTATCTTCCTATTGTATGTAGATGGCATGATTGTTGCAGGGTTTAATATGAATGATATAAATGTTATCAAGAAGAAATTAGCTAATTCATTTTCGATGAAGTATTTGGGTGCTGCAAAGAAAATCCTTGGTATGAGAATAACAAGAGACAAGAAAAATCACAAATTGACATTGTCTCAGAGTGAGTACATACAGAAGGTGTTGGAGAGGTTTAGAATGCAGAATGAAAAACTAGTTAGTACACCTTTGGCTATCCATTCCAAATTAACTAAGGAAATGTGTCCGAAGACATAGGAGGAGATAGACTACATGTCCAAGGTCCCTTATTCATCAATAGTTGTAAGCTTGTTGTATGTGATGGTTTTCACAAGACCAGATATTGCACATGCAATGGGAGTTGTGAGAATGTATATGAAAAATCCAGGTAAAGAACATAGGGAGGAAATAAAGTGGATTCTTAGGTATTTGAGAGGTATTGCTACTCATGCATTATGTTTTGGAGGTTCAGACACTATTTTACAAGGATATGTTTATTTAGATATAGCAGGTGATAAAAATATCAGGAGGAGCACCATAGGGTATGTTTTTAATGTAGGTGGAACAAAAGTAAGTTGAATTTAAAAACTACAAAAGGTTGTTTCACTTTCAACAATAGAAGTAGAGTATGTTGTTGCTACAGAGGCTAGTAAAGAGATGATTTGGTTACAGAGGTTTATGGAGGAATTGTAAAAGAAGCAAGAGAATAGCAGGTTGTATTGTGAGACCAAGAGTGACATTCATCTTGCAAAGAACTCAATCTTCCATTAGAATAATAAGCATATACAAATCAGCTACCATTTCATACAATCCATATTGGAAGATGGACATTTGAAGTTAGAAAAGATACACACTAGCCAAAATTCTATAAAGATGTTAACAAAGGGAGTAAACAAGGAGAAATGAATTCCATTCTCATGTTCAGTTGGTTTTCAAGCATGAAGGTGAAGATGAGAAATTTTCCAGGTCCAAGGTGGAGTATAGTCCAACAAGTACAACAATAATGGAGTTGTTGTGATCAGTCTCCAAGTGGGAGATTGTTGGTTGTGGAGGATGATTATCTTCCTGTTTCATAGGTCTTTGTTTTCAGTCATGTTTATACCCCATGAACATTGTACACCTTTGAATAATCTACGCCCCTCCACGCAGGGGGATTGCAGGGGGGCTTGGCCCCCCTGCGGGGTCCGAGGGCAAGCAGGCTCCCAAAGAAAAAATTTCCTTGTAAACGTGTATTGTAATTTTATAGTAAATCTAGACCGTTCATTATAAGGTCACAGATCTGATGGTAGAAGTTATGTTAGGGATTTTTTCCCTAGAAGGAAACCCTATTTTGTGAAGGGAAATGTATTGTGGTTTTGTACCATTGTGAATATTGTATTATGAGAGAGGATACTGTGAAATAAAGAAGAGGAAGTTACAGATGGTGTGTTGTAGGTTGTATTCCTTCATTTGCTGGATAATAAAATGGAAGTACATGGAAATTTATCTGGTGGAGGTATCCCACACAAGGTGAACCACGTAAATATATGTCTCTATTGTGTTGTGTATCCCTTGTGTTTTATTTCTTCATTTGTCTTATTTTTATTTCTCTGCGATCTTATTTTTCTAACAATCTTGGAAACAACCTAAAAAAAAATTCACGCATGACACTTTTGGCCTACAATATTTAAAGATTTTGTTGAAGTGGTCAAGAAGTTTCATCTCTGCCAGATTTTCACTAAGAAAATGCATGCACATATTGCTCCAATGTTTCCCGTTATCACTGTTGGCCCCTTCACCAAGTGGGGGGTATATTTTGTGACATGCCACTTGGATTCGACTAGGGAGAATCATTACATCATCGTAGTTTTCGACTACTTTACTAAGTGGGTCAAGGCTATGCCAAAATTTTCTAATGATGGGGAGACAACAACACTATTTATATTCAATCAGGTCATAGCTAGGTTTGGAGTTTCGAGGGATATTTTCATTGACCATGGAAGTTACTTTCAAAACAACATGATGTTAGAATTAGCATCAAAATTGAGGTTTAGGTTAGAACACTTATATCCCTAATATCCCCAAGATAACAATCAGGTTGAAGTCATGAACAAGTAATTAAATATTATTTTAAGAAAAATGGTCAATTCAACTCAAATGAACTATATTGTACCCGACCTTGTGGGCTTACCAGACCTCAGTCAAAATTGCAACTGGTTTCTCACTATTCCAACTTGTTCATGGAGTGGAAGCAGTTTTCCCTATTTAATGTGACATTCTCTCACTCAAAATATAAATTGAGCTCCTTCCAGACATGATTCAGCTCAAAGAATCCTTAGTTTACCTTGAAAATCGTGATGAGCAATGTTAAGATGCAACTTTAGCAAACAAAGCACATAAGAAATGAGTCAATTCCCAACACGATAAGTCTATCCATCCTAGGGTGTTCTCTGAGGGAGATCTTGTGTTAGTCTATGACCAGGACAAGGATTCCTTGGGGGATGAAAATTTCAACCCCATGTGGTTCGACCCTTATATCGTGCGATAGGTTTTAGAGAAAGGATCCTACGAGCTCACAGATTTTGAAGGAAATGTGTTGTATGAACCTAGAAATGGGCTCTACCTAAATAATTATTATTCTTAGGCATGAGGGATTGAGCATTAATTCTCTTGTATTTATTGTCTATATTGTATGCAGCTTTGTTTATGATTTTAGTCCCTTTGTTACATTAGTTATTGATGTGCTTCTATTGTGTTGCAGATGCCCGAGGGGTCACTTATTTACTTTGGATTCGAGGATGGCGTCAGTCACCGTACTTAATCCGTCAGGATTTTTCGAATGACTTATGGTTGAGTTTAATTTGCATGCATTAATTGACCATTGGGAAACTTAACGAAAGAGCGAGAAAAGAAAATGAATTATACAACCATTAACATATTTTCAGATCTGAAAAACAATGGACAACAACAAACCATAATGCACAGGTTGATAACAGAGTTCGGCACAACTTTGCCTACGTCTCCAGGCCTTTTCTCTGTGAGGGAGGCTTCTTTATTTCTGTTCGAAAGCTTAATAGTACATCTTTACAATGCTGAATGGCTTCCATACTGATCTGGTCATGTTCGCCCAGATCTCTAGAATCTTGCACAAAAAACGACACCTGAAACGGATGTCCCGAGCTCTCAGAAATCGTCCGACAGCATCTCCTCCTCAACAACTTCCCTGCCTCAAATTGGCTTTGACTTGGCTTCTTCTCGGCATCTCTGCTCTCAAAAACCATTCAAAAGTTGTCCCTTGACCTCAAAATGGCCTTGGTTAAATAGTGGGAAAGTTGGTTGCTCATCCCCAACTTCCTCCCAAAAATTAGGCTCTAAAAAAGCTCAATAACCCCCAAAAATCATTAATAAAGGGTTAATTACATTTAAAATAGCAAAATTGGTTAAAAAACAACTTTCAAAACTATATTATAGTTGATTCTGGGCTTTAGCCCCCCAAATCTGGGCGCGCGCACCTCCAAACGGTCACATGAAGCTTCATGTGACCACGCGCTAGCCCTTGGGCTATGCACGGGCCACCCCTGCTAGCGTTAGCACTGGTCTCATTGGTGCACCCATAGGACCCCGCGCATATGGTTATATCCCCCCGTGCGTTTAGTGGTGGAGCCCCGGGTCTTATGGCGTATCAATACGACTGTGGGTCACATAACATAACCCTATAACCGCCACGCCTGCATAGAGTGGGGTCCCATTGCAGGGTTACATGGAAAACCGAGGGCTGGGGCTAAGCCTCAGCCCTTTCCCCCCGCCAACCAACGCTTAAAACAAACTTAAATATAATGTTGCGCATATTCATAACAAGACTCATACGGTGGTCCAGTGGTCGGAGGCTTTACACGAAGGCGCAGTGTGGAGGAGGTCCGGGGTTCGAATCCCCCGGGCCCCAAAAAATTTTGACATAGCCTTCATTGGCTAAACCCGGGGTGCCACGTGGCAGCCTGTGATTGGGCCACGTGGCACCCAATCACTTGCCAACAAAACTACCATGTGTCGACATCTGATTGGTCCACATGTCAGAGCCATACTGCCACATCACTTTGCCATACACCTAGTCACTTGCCGCATCAACCTGCCACGTCAGCTGCTAACGTCACCCTGCCACGTGTCACCCTTTTAGTGGTGACACGTGTCACTTCGGGATTGGTCCAACTGCGCGTCGAAAATGCCAAATCAACCTGACACGTGTCACGCTCTGGAGCTGCCACGTGTCTCGTATGGAATCTACCACGTGTCATCGTATGGACCTACCACATGTCCCTGTATGGACTGACACGTGTCTTTTACGGACTGTACGGACAGGTACAGTTAGCATCCCAAAATTTTGCCTGTTTGGCTCGGCAGACAGAATGCGATATCTTCTCCATACGGACTCTGTTTGACAAAAAAATTACACCACCAGAATCAGGAAGACGAGCCGGACGCAATGGTGTTGGTTTCGTCAGATTCCAAGCACTTTCATTTTTGAGCATTTTTCATGCCCTGTCAGGCTTCTGAATCCGATTTCGGATCACACCTCCCAAAAATAAGACCTTTTGGTCCCAAAAAGGTTACTGACCACTCGACAAGCTCGAGATAGGCCACCCTGCTTGCTCTTTGTCTCTGAAAGATGATTACATCAGGGGAAGCAAAACACATTGAAGCTGAGACATCCACTTCTGGCAGAACCAAGTGACTTCTCTCTTTCCTTCACGATGTTCCTCTTGCTCCGCTGGTAATCCTTCCTCCTTCATGGGTACATGCAAAGTCCTTTTGTCCTTCCTGGGACGAAGCTCCAGATTAAGCTTCCAATAGCTAGCCTTTTGATGTCCACTCTTGCTGCAAAACGTACAACGAGTTTTTGGCATCCAGACCTTCTTAACCTTCTCCTTCTTCCGTTGTGGACTTGAGCCTTTACGTTGTGTTTCCTTCCTGGACGACATAGGTTTCCTGTACAAAGTTTGTCTCTTCCAACACTTGGCAACACAATGCTTAGATGAAAGACAATAAGTACATGGATAAAGTTTCCACAAGTTCCGGTTTACTTGATTATGCTTGTTATAATCAAAAGGAGAATTAATAGAAACATGACCATTATACCTTCCATGCTAATCTTCACTTTTCTTTGGAGATGACTTGCATTCACTACTGCAACCCTGAAGTGATGCGCCATTTCCTTTTGTGAAGTATTCTCGCAATGTTTTAAGTTGGCCATTTGAAGAATCACTTGCTTCCGAAGTTTTGGAACCTTTCTTGGAAGACTCTCCAAGGTCCCCTTTGTCATATCCCAATCCTAAGTATCGAGGTCTTTCCTCAACCTCAATAGGATTTACAATGCCTTGACCTTGACGTCCAAGGCCCTTTCCTTTTTCATAACCCATCTTGGTTAATATT
>ML788454.1:203668-218497 GCA_009831015.1 Picea engelmannii
AACCTCAATAGGATTTACAATGCCTTGACCTTGACGTCCAAGGCCCTTTCCTTTTTCATAACCCATCTTGGTTAATATTCTCAAACCTACACCTTTTGTGTGTTTTTCGAATTCACCAAAACCAACTTGATGAGTATGGGGAACATTTGATGAGTAACCTTCACTGCATACCTCAGATATGTTGTCTGAAATAGATGTAGAAGGCACTTCATTCAATGCTTCTTTTCCTTTGTTGTTCTTTGAAGCTTTTACTTGAACCGTGCTCTTTCGTTCCAAGTAGTCTTCATACAACACCTTCACCATCTCGGCCATGGCAAACACCGAATCTCTGAACTCCTTCTCATCTTGAGAAAGTCCTCCTGTAGATGCCATTTTCCTCCTTGAGATGTGTTCTTCCCTGGCTAACATGCAAAACTCAAATCCAAACGTCAACTAGCTCTGATACCACTTGATCCGTCAGGATTTTTCGAATGACTTATGGTTGAGTTTAATTTGCATGCATTAATTGACCATTGGGAAACTTAACGAAAGAGAGAGAAAATAAAATGAATTATATAGCCATTAACATATTTTCAGATCTGAAAAACAATGGAAAACAGCAAACCATAATGCACAGGTTGATAACGGAGTTCGGCACAACTTTGCCTACGTCTCCGGGCCTTTTCTCTGTGAGGGAGGCTTCTTTATTTCTATTCGAAAGCTTAATAGTACATATTTACAATGCCAAATGGCTTCCAGACTGATCTGGTCATGTTCGCCCAGATCTCTAGAATCTTGCACAAAAAATGGCACCTGAAACAGATGTCCCAAGCTCTCAGAAATCGTCCGACAACATCTCCTCCTCAACAACTTCCCTGCCTCAAACTGGCTTTGACTTGGCTTCTTCTCGGCATCTCTGCTCTCAAAAACCGTCCAAAAGTTGTCCCTTGACCTCAAAATGGCCTTGGTTAAATAGTGGGAAAGTTGGTTGCTCATCCCCAACTTCCTCCCAAAAATTAGGCTCTAAAAAAGCCCAATAACCCCCAAAAATCATTAATAAAGGGTTAATTACATTTAAAATAGCAAAATTGGTTAAAAAACCACTTTCAAAACTATATTATAGTTGATTCTGGGCTTTAGCCCCCCAAATCTAGGCGCGTGCACCTCCAAACGGTCACATGAAGCTTCATGTGGCCATGCGCTAGCCCTTGGGCTACGCGCGGGCCACCCCTGCTAGCGTTAGCACTGGTCTCATTGGCGCACCCATAGGACCCCGCGCATATGGTTATAGCCCCCCGCACGTTTAGTGGTGGATCCCCGGGTCTTATGGTGTATCAATACGACTGTGGGTCACATAACATAACCCTATAACCGCCGCGCCCGCATAGAGTGGGGTCCCATTGCAGGGTTACATGGAAAACCAAGGGCTAGGGCTAAGCCCCGGCCCTTTCCCCCCGCCAACCAATGCTTAAAACAAACTTAAATATAATGTTGCGCGTATTCATAACAAGACTCATACGGTGGTCTAGTGGTCGGAGGCTTTACACGAAGGCGCAGTGTGGAGGAGGTCCGAGGTTCGAATCCCCCAGGCCCCAAAAATTTTTGACATAGCCTTCATTGGCTAAACCCGGGGTGTCACATGGCAGCCTGTGATTGGGCCACGTGGCACCCAATCACTTGCCAACAAAACTGCCACGTGTCAACATCCGATTGGTCCACATGTCAGAGCCGTACTACCACATCACTTTGTCATACGCCCAGTCACTTTCCGCATCAACCTGCCATGTCAACTGCTGAAGTCACCCTGCCACGTGTCACCCTTTTAGTGGTGACACGTGTCACTTCGAGATTGGTCCAACTGCGCGCCGAAAATGCCAAATCAGCCTGACACATGTCACGTTCTGGAGCTGCCACATGTCCCGTATGGAATCTACCACGTTTCATCGTACGGACCTGCCACGTGTCCCTGTACGGATTGACACGTGTCCTGTACAGATTGTATGGACAGGTACAGTCAGCATCCCAAAATTTTGCCTGTTTGGCTCGACGGACAGAATGCGATATCTTCTCCATACGGACTCCGTTTGACAAAAAAATTATACCACCGGAATCAGGAAGACGAGCCGGACGCAATGGTGTTGGTTTCGTCGGATTCCGAGCACTTTCATTTTTGATCATTTTTCATGCCCTGTCAGGCTTCTGAATCCAATTTCGGATCAATACTCAACACCTAGAATCCATTGCTTGGGTGATCTTTTCGCCTTCTAGTCAGCTAGTGTCTCCTGGAGATGTGTGTCTCGGGGAAACTACTAACAACATTGTTGAGTATAGTGTAGTTATTGAGATTTTGTGAGATGCATTGTCAAGTGGCATTAATCACCTCCAAGTGTTCATGGATTCACAATTGTTTGTTTCACATTTGAATGGTGTGTATCAAGTTCAATATCCTATGCTATTACGGTTTTTCCTTAGGGTACATTTTTTGGAACGTTCTTTTGATTTCATTACTTGTGAGCATGTTCCTAAGAGAGTTAATGAATTAGATGATGCTTATGCTAATTATGTGTTAGATTGGAATTTATATCATGAGTAAAGTAAAGCAAACACAGTCACATGTAAATATACACTTTTTCAAGTAAAATACAAAATGTATAAAACACACAAAAAATAATATATATATCAAAAGGATATCCATAAAGTACAAAGTTTGGGGCCTCCTAGCCCCCGAAGGTCATATAATGTTATACAAGTACAAAAAATTATGTTATGAGAACGTAATATGCCTAGGCTTGAGGTTGGTGCACCCTATCATAACAAACAACGATGTTTTCCAAACACCATAAAAATCATACCCATGGCCTGGCTACTCCCATGACATGTCATTGCATGCTTACGGGGAGGTCATCAATGGTATACATGGGCACATTGTGCACCAGGGCCTCAAATTTCTGAACCACACTAGGAAAGGCCCTCACTACATCATCGCTCAGTCCTTCCCCTCTCTACCTTGTTGGCTATGTCATGGGATATTAGTCTCTCTCACGGGTGCTCTATCTCCATAAACGTAAGGTACTTATTAGTATGTCAGATCTCACAAAAAGATAGAAATAGTTGTATTTTCAAAAATTAAAAATTAATAAAAAGGAATAAAAAGTTACCTATATCATGTAGCTCATCTCCAATAGGTCGGATTACGTCTGGGTCATTAGTAAAATTGATGCCCGCATATGGATATTTTTCGATGAATGGATTTTTGACTCCCACTAGCCAAAGAAGTCGTCATCAAATGGATTAGACATTTTTCCACCTCCTAAGCGAGCTATGAGGTTGGTCTACCATACCATGGTTGTCTATGGTCGTAAATTTCCTTGAATGTGGGTTTGCGGGATCATCATGGGAACCTGCTCGAAGAAGAATGTGCATAGGACAATACTGAAGAAAAAGTTATTTTCCTTCCTGAGCTTACAATATGTCAATTGTGATTTCATGCTATTGAGAATGGTAGTTCTCCAGTCATACATAGTAGGGCATAGGATTTCAACCCCATATTGCATTTTTTCCCGTGACACCAAATGTAAGGAGTTGGATCCCATGATCTGAACCAGAGTATATAAGATGACTCAAAGACTCGGATAGGTAATTTGTTTGATTGGCACTTGAGAGACACTCTTCTTAGTATCAACATCATATTACTTGTTGATGAATTCATTGATACTCTAGCCTCCTCCATGAGATTGGAATTGTGGCACTTCCCCTCTCCTCGAAAAAATGGTAATGAAGTAAATGTCTTCAACCATAATGGTAAAATATTGTCCAACGAGCATGAATGCCTCAGTATCCGGGTTCCAATACTCAATTAGGGGATTTAATAATCTCCTTTCTGCTCTCATGCCACCAACTTGGAAAAACTTGTACATGCCACTAAGATTGTTTTGCTTCATCATTGTTAAACATTGCTTGATCCATCTCTTCGTGTTCATGTTCTCTCTAGAGAATAGACATCCTACTCAAATTCCAAGAAATTTTGAGTTAGTTCCTTTTTTCAAATGTTTTCCTGGGCATATGTAGCCTTTAGTTAGAAAAGTCGCGGATATTTGTGACTGGTGTTTCCACCAGCTGCGGATATCCACGAGTTTCCTTAAGGTATCCCATGGATGCACATAGTCGTGTTTAATAAAATAACTTTGAGTTTGAAATTTGTAAGGAATTACAAAAATAAAATAATGGAATTCAAGTTAAGAGTGGAGCATTTACTTGTTTGAGGTGGAAAGTAGTGGAGTTGCTCCAAGCTCCGAGTTTTCTTAATTTTGTCTTCAAGGGTTTTGGTCACTTTGGTGCTTGTTTGGGTGAAATGGTAAAAACAGAATGGTAAATGGGTAAATATTTTATTAAAATTTTGAAAACCCACTTCCTAAAGTTTCTTGATTTTTCTCCAAATTTTCAACTAATGATCAAATTTTTGTAGCATTATCGTCATTCTTGCAGGTCTTAGGCTGGTTTGAAATTTTCTCTAGTACTTTTATCATCGATTGGTCGAGTCTTTTACAAGACTCTGGGCATGTAATATGATTATAACTGGCATTTAGGTTAGGGTGCATTTCACTCAAATTGTTGTATTATCAATTACCTTTACCGTTTAAACCTAGGTTCAACCCCATTAACAAATGATGAAACCTTTCTCTTTGCTTAAAAGAATCATTTGGTTGATGGTAGAGCCTACCTTCCATGGGCTCTCTAATATAGAATCCCTTTTCATTTTGGCACTCATGCTACAAGTTTTTTTCTAGGCTTGGGGGTCTTGGTTAGTCCCACCATGAGTTTTCATTTGAACTTCATGCTTCGTACTCTCTCTCCTTCTATCCATTTCCTGTGGGACCCCTATCTTACATGCTTCTCCCCAACAAAATTATGGAGTCCATAGTTAATCTCTTTTCAGACTCTTTAAAATTGAAAATATTTCGAGTGACATTGTTCCTTGTACACTCGTTAAATGGATTTGAAGAAACATTTGTCCAACACAAGTTTACCCCTTTTTCAGACTGGAAAATACTACTTACAAAAAAGGTATACTCTAGTCTATGAGCTCGAAGATTTCTCCTAAGTTGTGTTTTAAACATTTTCAGGCTCAGGGGACTAAATTTATGAAAAAGGACAAAGGAGTCAATAGTTAAGCTCTTTTTAAACTCCTTAAATATAAAAATATAGCTGAGTGATCTTGTCTCTGTCACACTCGTTAAAAAGGTTTTGAAGAGACTTACTTTCAGTATAATTTTGACCCTTTTCTAGATCAACTGGACTATGTATGAAAAAGGAATAATTTGGCCCCGTGGTGACCAGAATAGCTCTCCTTGGTATAATTTTATTCTCTTTTGGAATTTGGAGACTAAACTTACGAAAAATACCATCTTGGGAAGTTTACTTCCCAAATTTGAGTCATAACTACATTTTCATATTAACCGCTTGCGCTTTTAGGCCTAATGTCGGCTTAATTATGTTTTCATTGAACCAATCACCTATGCATTCCTATCAGTTCCCAACCTTCAAATTTATTGTTTTGTGACTCGACACCTTGTCCCTAGAGGGAACATCTCCCGAGTGTCCTTATCCTACACATGCTTCCTTTCATTGAGCATGGGTATGCTCCTGCTTTCCCATGACACTCATTTCCTTCACTATACAATAACATTCTTTTATTATTTTTCAGAATTTTATAGTATGAAAAAGAAAAAAAAGGAAAAAAACCCAAAAAGAATGGGAAAACATATATCTCTTTTATTGGCAGCAGTCTTTCCACCCTTGAAAAAATCACAATCTTGAGTCAGTATCTCATCATTTTGGGTTTATTATGGCTTTTGGATACTTTTTTCTTATTTGTGTTTTTCTCCCCCAGTTGATTATTCTTCTAACTATATGGAACATTTATTGATGCCTCTTATGTCACAAATGTGTCCCAGCTTATAGTCATGCTTCCTGAGTCACATAATGTGTCATGCTTATGTTCAAGGGAAATTTTTCAACCTGTGTCGGTCATTCTACAATTATCCTTTGATCTTGCAAGTCAACATTCACAGGTCAATCTCATCATAATGAGTATCAATCTATTCATATGATCTCTTCCAAATATTTGGCATTTCACACCCCTCTTGTTGGATGATGGAGGATGCCTTAATGCCTTCTTTCCAGTGGGTTCCCTCCCATCAACTTTGACACATATTTCTCTGGGATAGGGATCCAGAGTTACGTTTGGTACCTTTGGTCTTGCAGTCATTAGTGGCAGGTTCCCTCACTATTGAAATTGGAAATACATCAGTGTCCCCTACTCGATAGTTTCTACCAGGAATTCAATGCCAGCTCATTCATTCACACTTGTTAGATAGTACCATGGTACCTTGACTCCCATTATCATTATCGATGGGTTGTCTCATGTTTGGTAACGATATACCTTAATGACTAGTAATAAAATGATGTCTCATTTTTTTCAATTTCTGTTAATTAATTGGGTTGGTTGTCATTGATGTCAACCCTTGAAGAAAGTCCGGTAGCAAATTTCAGTAGCACAAAGGTTTGGGTAATGGACCCAAGTTTGTTTGATGGATAATGGTATGAGTTTTGATATATTTCTAGGTAATACTATTCTATATGGATAGTACATGTCATTCCATTTCCAATGCTATGCAGAATGTCACATAACTCCTCACAATTAGAGAGTTATGGCCATGTGAAGTTGGAGAACCCTCATGAGTCATCTAGAATCCCCAAAAGGTCAAAGTAGCAAAGTGTTTACAAAGAAGAAATTATTTAAATAATAAATTGAAGTGATGAGTGTACTATAATTCAAAGTGGATACAAAAGAAATCATTTAAATAATACATTTAATGGAGAAATTACTAAGTGGACAACTGGTTAGAAGTGGGTTAGCCGTCAAATAAGGAAAGTGGTTTAAGATGGTTAGAAGGTAAACAATAAAGTGAAGTGATGAGTGTACTATAAGTCAAAGTGGATACAAAAGAAATTATTTAAATAATAAATTTAATGGAGAAATTACTATGTGGACAAGTGGTTAGAAGTGGGTTATCCCTAAAATAAGGAAAGTGAGTTAAGATGGTTAGAAGATAACCCCTTGAGGAAGCTACATGAAAGTATAAATAAGAGGCAAAGGTCTCTCATTTAATCACCTATTGAATATCATTGAATATCTATTTTGTGAAAGTTTATTTGGGCAGATATTATTGATAGAGAAAAGTGTGATAGAAAAAGTGCGGCAGAAAAAGTGCAGCAGAAAAATCGTGGCAGGAAAAATGCGGCAAAAAAAAAGGTGCGGCAGAAAAATCATGGCAGGAAAACTGTGAAAAAAAAAGTGTGGCAAAAAAAGTGCGTATAAAAAGTGAGGAAATAAAATCACAGCAGGAAAAGTGCGGCAGGAAAATCATGGTAGGAAAAGTGCACTAGAAAAAGTAGGGCAGGAAACTCATGGCAGAAAAACCATGGTAGAAAAAGTGCGGCAGGAAAATTGCGAAAGAAAAAACGTGGCAGAAAAATCGTGGCAGAAAAATCGCAGCAATAGAATGCTACAAGAAGAAAAAAGGTATGGTTTTCATATGTGTAGTGTTGAACTTATGAATCTAGTTGAGGGTTTTCCTTGTAAATCTGTTGGATGCCCTCTTGGAAGTTTAGGGTTCGTTTTAGAATGGTTTTGGGGAAGATCTATTGAAGTATATTGTTAATGCAACTTAGTTTGATTTATTGGCATATTTTGTGGTGCATTGTGAGAGACACTTGTTAGTGGTCTTGGTATATGATTGGCTTATGAATGATACATCATTGAGTCTACATAAAAGTGAGGCTATGGCACATGGTTTGATGTAAGGGTTTATGGTATTTGGTTATGGATAGCGTGATGTATTTCTAGAGAACTTTTGATGGTTATATTGGTATATGTATTTGGTATATGGTTGAGGTACATGTTGGGTACATGGTTGAGATAAGTAGTTGATGAGTTGGCACATATATGAGGTGTATAGTTTATGATTTTGGTACATCTTGATGAGTCAAAGTTTATGTGTATTTGATGCATGATTGGTACATACTTGGTACATGGTTGGAGGTACTTGTTAGTAGTATTGTTGACACATGGTTTATGGACGATGTAACATACTTTTCTTGGTATATTATTAGAAACACATATTTATCTTGGTGATTATTATGAGTTTGTGTGTTATGCTTGGTTGATGCATATCTTGGTGATATTATGCATATGGTTTAGAGTTATCTTGGTGATTGATCTTGGTGAGTAGATCTGATTTGGTTGATAAGATTGATAAGATAGGTTGTTTGGACAGGTTGTTGTGACAAGTTATTTGTATAGGTTTGGTGCATGGTTGATGCACTTGTTTATGGTACAGGTTGAGGTACAGGTTGATGTATGGTACATGTTGGCACAAGTTATTGGTACAAGTTGCTACAGGTTGTTTGGTGCAGGTTGATTGGTACATGTTTACATCAATATATCTCACAGTGATAGTGTGACAGTGGTTCCATCATTCTACTTATACGTCAGGAAGGTTGGACAAGGCAAGGACAGGTGGTTGTATCCACCTTCCAGTTGTAGTCGAAGAACATAGGGGGTTGTATCCTCCTTCTGGTTATAGCCAGTGAATTGGGTAGTTGGAGCTTCCCTCAGGTTGTAGCCTGAGAAACTAAGGGGTTGTAGCCTCCTTCTAGTTGTAGCCAGAGAATTGTGGAGTTGGAGCTTCCCTCAGGTTGTAGCCTGATAAAATAGGGGATTGGAGCCTCCTTCCAGTTGTAGCTGGAAAACAAAGGAAGTTGGTGCTTCCAATGAATGTAATTCTTAAAGACATATAAAAAAAATGTTTTGTTGTTTTCTCCTACTTTGGGTTTCCACATAAAAACATTAGTGTACTATGTATGTGTATGATTTTTCATGTCTTCATTATTTTTTTACTCTACAACTATTGGATGATAATTATACATTGATATAACACTTGAATTTTGTGGTTAAAAAGATTGAATTGATCTATTATTGATTCACCCCCCTCTCAGTAATCCAACAATTAGTATCATAGTAGGTTCGTTCAGGAAACAATTTGACCACTGGAAGGAGATCATGGATTATTCTGAGAATGGAATACCAATGTTTAATGCTCATAATGGTTTAAAGTATGATATGTGGAGCAGAAGGACGAAACTATTTTTACAAGCACAAGGACATCATATTTGGATATTTGTTGTTACAAGATATGATAGTTAAAAAAGGGGCAAAGATTGCAGCCAAGAAGGAATTGAAGAAAAATAACAAAATAACAATGGATTTTATCTAGGAAGGATTACCTAATCCAGTAAGAGAAAAGGTTGGTAAATGTTCATCATCCAAAGAAATTTGGGATAAGTTACATGACATATATTCTTCACCCATTGCATATTCAGAAAATGCCAAAGAAGATGCAGATACAGATCAAGAAGAATTATGTTCACCATGTCAAACAAATTCAGAAGATGAAGAGTACATAATCACTAGAGGTATTTTGTTTTGTTTTAATTGTGAAAAACATGAACATCTTGAAATAGAATGCCATGAAGGAAATGAGACAGAAAAACTAATTGAAAAGGAAGACAATTATGAAGCGGAATTGATTAGTGCTTTAGATGAACTAAGAGAAGAAAATAATTCACTCAAGAAAGAATTGATGAAACAAAAGGAAAGTGTTCACATTTTTAAATAATCCCAACAGGTCATCGAAAACTTAATAAAATGGGTAGAAGAAGACAGAAAGATCGAAGAAAATCTTGAATATCAAAAGCAGTATTTGGAAGCCAACATAGAAACACGGAAGGAAGAAGCAAAAATGAAAGAGAATATATTGACATATCATCTTAAGGAAAGAAATAATGATCTAAACCAGCTTGAGCCATATTTTTCTCAAGAAGAGAAAGTACTTTAAGAAGAAATAATCACATTAAAATTTCATCTTGAAGAAGCAAAAAGAAAAGAAGAAGTCATGAAGTCTCAAATAATGAAGAAAGAAGAAGAGGTTGAGAAGCTTGAAGAAGAAGTTGTCACATTGAGAAGTAAAATCGTCAAGCTCAACAAGAATGTTGAAGAGACATAAAAATCCACATCAGTTATAGAGAATGAACAGAAACACTCTAGGTTGCTAGAAAATAAGAATAAAGAAAATAGAAAGAGTTATGTAGAAGTACTCAAAGGAACGAATCATGGTGTTAGCACTAAACGTCACACTTTGACTGCTAAAGTGTAAGCTCAGGACCCATCAGAATGTAAAATATAATTTTTGTTTTGAATAGGTGGATCAACAAGATGGATAAAGAAAGGGAGAGGGAAGAAAACTATAGATCAATAGGCAATGGAGTCATAAACATTCTACTCATCAAAGGCACTAAACTTGAACATAAAACAAGATTATATGTTGATAGATGGAAGAATGAAGAAGGAAAACATAAGATAGAATGTTCACTAAACATATATCCTATCGGTTTAATAAATCAACAAATACTTGAATAAAACAATGATTGATGGGCAAAAATACAACAGATCATCTGCTTCTTAGGGATCCATAAATCATTGGCAGCCTTTGATCCTCAAATCTACAATATATTCAAATAAAAATATATATAAAAAATAATAATTACAATCTGAAATCACATCTCTCATGAGTCTCCAATAGTAGTATTGCTTACAATCATAAAATGCCCACAGGATTACAAATGAACACACACAGGGAAACTACCTGCTCCTACTCTCTCTAGCCTCTCTTGGCTCATGAATCCAACCCTTCTCCAAGAGCTATCTCCTTCATTAAATAGAAAATAGCATCCAAATATCCTTAGGAGGTCGATTCCCATCTCCTCCATTGGATTCTAATCCTTGGAGATAGGTGGCAACAATCAAAGAGACAAAAATCCAACAAACTGCTAATTTTCAGGAAATTGTTGGAAGTCATTAATAAATTATTTCCACCTCACTACATGAGGTATTTAATGGAGATAAACCTTAGGTGCAGGTGTCCCTTGACATCTAAAGGATCCTTGAGAATCCATCCGAACCCTCCTTGACAGGTGGAAACCTCCCAACAAGGCGAATATCCAATCAACTATGCAAAACAGAGAATTGGCAACACATTCCATAGTACATTGATGTTTAAATTGTTTCTCTCAAATACCAAACTGCGTCAGGCTGAAATTTGGAGAGAAAGTCAACAAGGATATAATCTTCCTCCAAATTTTTTTTTAGATAAACCCACTTCACCTTTGTATTTTATGATAAAATCTCTAACAGTAGCTGCTACAGGAAATTCCATAGCGTCACTCCTAAAACGGCTCTACACATTTCCTAGCGTCAGTTCTGTGACTAATATATCTCTAACCATAACATATTTTACAAAAATGAGAGAGTTGTTTTTTATTTGGTATGTGATGAACAAAAATCTCCTCCAGTTTTCAAAAATACTTTCCCAATTGTTCATAATCCAAGTTTTAATTTAGTCGCTAAAAAATTGCAGAAACATCACGCTATGGGTCGCACTATGCAGAGGGGTCGCAATACTCCAAAAATGCAACAAAACCCTCGTTTTTTTCACAAATTTTTATCTTTTTGAGTTTGCAGGATGGTGTTGATGGTGTACTTTGTCTAGGTGATTATGTTGTGCCTTTTGGTATCTCAACTATAGAACATCCTGTGTAGACGATTATGTAGCGCTAGGCACTACGAAATCTCTGTATTTTTCAGTGTTATGCAATGAATCCTTAAAAAAAGAAGTCTTAGTAGATGGAATATGAGTCTATAAATGCCTCCAGTAGTTGAAAATATAATATTTCCCTAAACACTTCAAAAATATAAGGATGAATTACCCATAACAACTACATGTGACCCTTTACAACTTCATGTGATAACATTGGCTCCATCGGGGATAGAGTCCTCCATGTGAGGCTCTAAGAATTTTTGCAACTCCAATGCCTTAGTTGTTGGGCTATGGAGTCATCTGTGCAACCAACCTATGATATCGCCACTTATTCATGAAAAATGAAAAACCCGCTACAAACTGAAGTAAAGCAAGGCTCAAGAAGCGAGCTTATTACCTATGCTACCCTACCCTAACCAAAATTGCAACTTGGTCAAGTAAAAGAAGATTTCCACAGTAACCATTCAAGTAACTTGATGAATGAAATGATCTCATCTATGTCACTGATCAATGAATAATAATAGAAGTATAGTAGCAGTGACATAAACTCCTTCATAAAACCATACTCACCCATGAGTATCGGTGAAATAATGCAATTTGAGATTTTCAAAAAATATGAAACATAAGACTCTAAAAAGGCTTCAAATGGATCCTTAAAAACAAGATCAAAAGCATGTTGAACCATAGAAAATAACTACTCATTCGTAAATGCATTTCTTCTTGCAAATAAATGACCTTCTTGTTCTTTTGAAACCAAGTCTTGATCATCAACAATTGTAGTCTCTTCTTCATAAGAATGATCACATGATAATTGTACAGTAAGATTTAAAGCATCATACTTATGATCATCCAAGAACATATAGTTATCTATGCAATCATCCACTACTACATGCTCAAAATGGTCTAAAAACTGATCATAAACTTGATATGCATTCCTGTCCATTGAAAAATCTGCAAATATTGAAGAATTTGATTCCAAATGTGAATCATACTTACAACCTTCTTATTGTTCCATATCTAATTTATGTTAGAAAAATAGGACTGTGGAGCAATAAAATAAAACAAATGTGGAAACAAAACACAGAAGATACACAATATAAGAGAGAGACAGATTTACATGGTTCACCCAGTGTGGGCTACGTCCACCAGAGAAATTGCCAGGTCCTTCCTTTATTATTATCCAGCAAATGAAGGGATACAACCTACAACAAACCCGTTGTAACTTCCTCTTCTTTCTCTCACAGTCTCCTATCTCAAAATACAATATTCACCATCAACCATAGCCACAATACATTTCCCTCATAAAAGAGGGTTGCCTTCTAGGGAAAAAAACCCTAACATAATTCCTACCATTAGATCTGCGACCTTATAATGAACGGTCCATATTTACAATGAAATTACAATATACATTTACAAGGCAATTTTTCCTTCGGGGGCCTGCTTGCCCCTAGCCGGGGGGATATCCCCCCCGGACCCCGTAGAGGGGGTACCCCCCTTCTGCACTCCCCCATGTGGAAGAGTGTACATACTTCTGGGGTGTAAATACTTCATGGGGTATAAACACGACTAAAAGTAAAATACCTCTGAATCAAGAAGATAATCAGGCTCCACAACCAACAATCTCCCACTTGGAGACTGATCTCAACAACTCCATCGTTGTTGTATATGTTGGACTCTAAACCTTCTTGGACCTGGAAAATTTCTCATCTTCATCTTCATTCTTGAATACCAACTGAAACTCAGCAGGAACTCAGTTTCTCCCTGGTTACTCCCTTTGTTAACATGTCTGCAGGATTCTGGCTAGTGTGTATCTTTTCCAACTTCAAATTCTCATCTTCCAAGGCAGATCATATGAAGTGGTACCTCAACTGTATATTCTTAGTCTTCGAATGGAAGGCTGAGTTATTTGCAAGGTGAATGGCACTCTGACTGTCACAGTACAACTTGTTGTTCTCCTTCTTCTTTCCCAATTCCTCCATAAACCTTTCTAACCAAATCATCTATTTACTAGCCTCTGTAGCAGCAACATACTCTGCCTCTATTGTTGAAAGTGCAACAACCTTTTACAGTTTTGAAATCCAACTTACTGTTATTCCACCTATAGTAAAAACATACCCTGTGGTGCTCCTCCTGTTGTCTTTATCACCTGCCATATCTAAATCAACATATCCCTGTAGAAAAGTGTCTGAACCTCCAAAACATAATGCATGTGTAGTAGTACCTCTCAAATACCTGAGAATCCACTTTACTGCCTCCCAATGTTCTTTACCTGGATTGTTCATATATCTTCTCACAACTCCCACTGCATGTGCAATATCTGGTCTTGTGCAAACCATTTCATACATCAAGCTGCCAACTGCTAATGAATATGGGACCCTGGACATGTATTATATCTCCTCCTATGTCTTGGGACACATTTCATTAGTTAATTTGAAATGGCTAGCCAAAGGTGTACTAACTGGTTTTGCATTCTGCATTCTAAACCTCTCCAACACCTTCTCTATGTACTCACCCTGAGACAATGTTAGTTTGCGATTTTTCCTATCTCTTGTTATTCTCATGCCAAGGATTTTCTTTTCATCACCCAAATCCTTCATCGCAAATGAATTGGCTAATTTCTTTGTTAGGGTCCTAACCCACGCATAGGTAGATCAATATATTCGAATGTAATAAAGGTCAATATTAATAAGGCCTTTCAATAAAATAGAATAAGGCAGATGTAAGAAGACCTAATAGAAGCTTCCGCCTCTAGAAGGATCTTCCTCTAGATGCTTCTCTTGATAGACATATTTAGTATAAATAAGGGTCGAGGGTATGAAAACCCTATCTTGGAGATTATTGTAATAGAGTGTTTCTCGACTGGAGGTTACCCCCTCGAAGAGGCTCGTGAACATTGCTTTATGAATCAAAGTGTTATTTATGTTGTTGTTCTTATATCATTTATGTGTTATTGTGGAGATTATGCTGGTTATATTACTATTATTTGTTAAGAACCAAATATCAATATAGCATAGAAAAACCTCATAAAAAGTACTCAATGCCTTGAAAAAGAGATAATTTTAGATAATAAGCCTCTTCGAGGGGGAAACCTCCTTTTACCCCACTTAAATGTTCAAGTACAAGATGATTCAAA
>ML788454.1:240208-253391 GCA_009831015.1 Picea engelmannii
GTCCTGTTCATCCTTTCTGACACACCATTTTCTTGTGGTGTTCTTGGAACTGTCTTCTCTCTATGAATCCCATGGTATGAACAATAATCATCAAACTCCTTGCTGCAATATTCACCTCCATTATCTGATCTGAGACACTTCAACTTTTTTTCCCGTCTCATTCTCAACCAAAGCTTTCAATTTCTTAAAAGTATCAAAAACATCAGATTTTTGTCGAATGCAATAAACCCAAGTTTTCCTAGTTGCATCATCAATAAAAGTAATATGATAATGAGGGCCACCAAGAGATGATACCTAAGTTGGTCCCCATACATATGTATGCACAAGCTCTAACCTTTCACTCCTTTTTTCTTTTTCGACTCTGAGAAATCTGACTCTCTTTTGTTTTCCATAAATCCAATGCTCACAAAAGGCCAAATTAATTTGTTTAAGATATGGCAACAAATTTCTTTTGTGAAGTATATACATCCCCTTCTCACTCATGTGTCCAAGCCTATGATTCCACAGTTGTGTATCCACTCCTGTAGAAGCTATAGAGATAGAAGAGCCAATATTACCAGTACATAAATACAATGTACCTACCTTCTATCATTTTGCTATCACCAATGATCCTTTGATGACCTTCCACATATTATCTGTAAATATGGATACACAACCTTCACTTGCCATCTGCCCTATTGAAATTAGATTTTTCTTTAAATCTGGAACATGTCTTACCTCTTTCAACAACCATTGGTTTCCATTGCGTTGCTTTATTTTTACCTTTCCCATTCCAACAATTTTGCATGGTGCATCATCACCCAAATGAACCTGTCCAAAATCACCTTGAACATAATTTAGAAAATGTTTCATATGGGGTGTGGCATGAAATGAAGCCCCTGAATCTACTACCGAAGACTCAGAAATATTATCTACAAAAAGAATCAAAGCATCTTGTAACACATCACCTGTTACATTTGCTTCCTGATTTCTCTCCTGTTGTCCGTCTCTTTGTTTCTTTGGAGCTCTGCAGTCTTTCTTCAGATGTCCTTTCTTCCCACAATTCTAGTACTCTATCTTTCCAAGTCTATATTTGTATCTTCCCTTCCTAGAATTCCCACAGTTCCCGAAACCCTTTCCTCTATCCTTTTGTCTTCCCCTATTCTCCATGTTCAACGCATTTCTTGATGTCTCACCTGTGTTTTTTCATTGCATTTCCTCACTAAGGATAACACCAACAACATCATCAAATTTTAAAGTATTTGAACTAGAGATAGAGTTACTTACATCCATGACCAAGCCATTCCAGTTTTCTGGTAATGAGCACAATATTCGAAGAGCCCTAACCTCATCATCAAAGTCCACTTTTATAGAACTTAGTTGATTAGTAACCATATTAAATTCATTTAAATGATCTGCAACAGACCCAGCTTCTGGCATCTTCATATTAAATAATCTCTTCATTAGAAATACCTTGTTGGATGTCGAGGGTTTTCATACAATTTGGCCAATGCGTCCATCAAACCCTTCGTTGTCTTTTCTTTGGAAATATTGAAAGCCACCGATGCTGCCAGGCTCAACCGTATAGTTCCTAGAGCCTTTCTATCAATAATCTCCCATTCTTCATCCTTCATAGCCGCTGACTTCTTTGCTATTCTACCCAATGGTAGGAATAGATCCTTCTGAAATAAGTAGTCTTCCATCTGCATCTTCCATAACTGGTAGTTTTGGGTGTTAAATTTCTCGACCCTAAACTTTCCATCTTCCGACATTGCTCCCACTCGAACCAGGTACCCTCTTTTCCTATGAGTTACCTTTCGCTCTGATACCAGTTGTTAGAAAAACAGGACCGTGGAGCAATAAAATAAAATAAATGCAGAAAAAAAACATAGAAGATACACAATATAAGAAAGACATAGATTTACGTGGTTCACCCAGTTTGGGCTACGTCCACCAGAGAAATTGTCAGGTCCTTCCTTTATTATTATCCAACAAATGAAGGGATACAACCTACGACAAACCCGTCGTAACTTCCTCTTATTTCTCTCACAGTCACCTATCTTAGAATACAATATTCTCCATCAACCATAGCCACAATACATTTCCCTCATAAAAGAGGGTTTCCTTCTAGGGAAAAAAACCCTAACATAATTTCTACCATTAGATCTGTGACCTTATAACGAACGGTCCATATTTACAATGAAATTACAATATACATTTACAAGGTAATTTTTCCTTTGGGGGCTTCGCCCCCGAACCCCAGCTGGGGGCCTACTTGCCCCCAGACCCCCCAGCCGGGGGGATAGCCCCCCCGGACCCCACAGAGGGTGTACCCCCCCTCTGCACTCCCCCACGTGGAAGAGTGTACATACTTCTGGGTTGTAAATACTTCATGGGGTATAAACATGGCTGAAAGTAAAATACCTCTAAATCAGGAAGATAATCATGCTCCACAACCAACAATTTATACTCATTGTCTTCTTGCTTGAAATATAAAACATACTGACAGTCTTCCTGCTCATGTACATGCAAATTTTCAAAATATGCTTGCATACGAATCCTCTTGCTAGCACGAATGTTCTCCTCAACTTCTTCATCATCTTCAAATAAGAATCTTAAATATGAATATTTCATTTCTCTTAGGAGAAGGACAAGATCTGAATGTTGAGCCATTTCATAGTACACAATGGCAGCAATCTCGGAAGGTCGGATTTCCATTGGTATGATATGATAAACACTGTAAAACCTCATGTTGAAGACAACCAAGGCTTCCTCTTCCCCTCTCCTCAAAGCATTAAAATCATCCAAGTACTGATCAAGGGACTTGTTCTCAGTACCCCAACACTTTAAAAATGCATTGCATAGCTCAATCCGAGAACCAATGGAATTGGCTCCCAAACCTTTAAACCACAAAGCAACATCTCCAAACAAATATTTGGAGAATAACCTCATGGTAACATCATCATGAACTATCTCAAACTGATCAACAAAGTTCCCAATGGCCTCCAAATGCCTTTCAGTTGTAACATGATCCTCTCGAGAGAATCGAGGAATATGCTTAAGGAAATCAAGAGGATAAGGATGAAGGTGATATGACAACCTTAAAGGTTTAACCACCTTGTCTCTGATTCTAGTTTGAAAACTAGTGGGATGGATATGAGGTTTAACAAGCCGATGTCAAGGTTCAACGGTAACAATAGAAGGTGATGATATTTAAGAAGGATTTGAATCAGTTTCAACCTCCTTAAGGTTACAAGGATGATCAAATTCAGTAGGGATTTGAATACAAAGCTCATCCTTATGAATAGGCTGAGGTGAGGATATAATATCAACATCTAAAACATAGGAAGAAGGTAGGTATTCTTCTTCCAAGGATGGATATTAAGGAAGGTTGATGATCATCCAAATAAACAATGCACAAGATGATTCTCTTTATATGTAAAGGAAAATATAGGAAAGAATCGATAAAGAAGAACAGGAGTTCATGTAGAAAACTAATGAAATGATACATGGTTTTACACTTCTGCCCCTTCATCTTTCTGTCAATAGGATCCTACCCAGTGGAGTCTTTGAATGTGGAGTTTCTACGTAGATAATACAGTCATATTTTTTTTGTGTCCCTCTCTTGTCTACCATCAAGAGTTGGATCTATGTCATTTTTCCCAGGGAGATTTTCAATCTGCTCAAATCCGTCGCTGATAACGATGCCAAAAATGTTAGCACTAAAAGTCACACTTTGACTAATAAAGTGTAATCTCAACACCCATCAGAATGTAAAAGATAATTTTGGTTTTGAATAGGTGGATCAACAAGATGGATAAATAAAGGGAGAGGGCAGCAAACTACAGATCAGTAGGCTACACCAATGGGCAATGGAGTCATAAACATTCTACTCATCGAAGGCACTAAAGTTTCTCAATAAAAAACAAGATTGTATGTTGATAGATGGAAGAATGAAGAAGTAAAACATAAGATAGAATGTTCACTAAACAAGTATCCTCTCAGTTTAATAAATGAACAAATACTTGAATAAAATAATGATTGATGGGAAAAAATACAATAGATCCTCTGCTTCTTAGGGATCCATAAATCATTGGCCATATTTGATCCTAAAATATGCAATATATTCAAATAAGAAGATATATAAACAAAAGAATTACAATCTAAAATCACAACTCTCATGAGTCTCCAATAGCAGTAATTCTTACAATCATAAAATGCTCACAGTCTTACAAATGAACACACACATGGAAATTGCTTGCTCCTACTCTCTCTAACCTCACTTGGCTCATGAATCCAACCCTTCTCCAAGAGATTTCTCCTTCATTAAATAGAAAATAACATCCAAATATCCTTATGAGGTCGAATCCCATCTCCTCCATTGGATTCTAAGCCTTGGAGATAGGTGGCAACAATCAAAGAGACAAAAATCCAACTGTAAGGTAGCAAGAGAGGTAGTGGGGGGGCCCAGAGGGCCCATAGTGATAATAGTGGAGGTCATTCAATGTAAGGTGGACTAGGTCCACTATATTATTAAATAAGGCCCACTATAGTAGTTAGATATAATAAATGGGTAATTAGATATAATAAATGTAAGAGGACTTTTTAGAAGGTTCTACTTCTAGAAGATTCCTCCTCTAGAATGTTCTCATGTGATGGTAGCACTATATAAATGGGTTCAAGCAATGTAATGAAACATGAAAAGAAGTATTGTATTTGGAGCGATAGTTCAATAGGAGGATGCCCCCTTGGAGAGGCAAGTGAACAGGAGAGGATCCCTTCCATAATAGGATCCATTGTATGGTGTTGCCCTACCTTAAGGGTTTGATAGTAATAAAGAAGATTTTGCATATTGTTCTTGTATATCTGTTGTGGTGCTTTTGTATTCAGTCTTTGGTTCTTAACAAGTGGTATCAGAGAACTTTCTTTGGGCAGACATTGTGGGCAAATATTTTTTATTTTTGCATATTTTTTTTTCGGAGAATAAAAAAGAGGGCCGCAACATTCTAGAGATTTTTGGTATATTTCTGTGCAAAATTTGAAGAAACAGATTGTATATCTGAGTTCCTCTCAGAAAAACACCCAAGTTATAAAAAAAAATCGTCCGAAACGGAGTCCGAGAAGTCAAGATATTGAAGTTTTAAAATCTGCAAATTTTCAGGATTGTTTCCGCAGACGGCGGTGAGAAATTTTTTATTTTTGTAGCATATGGAGGTCGAATTTGCCCAAATAAATTACATATATGAGTTCCTCTCACAATTTCACCCAATTTCAAAAAAACAATCAGCCAAAACGAAGTATGGGAAGTGAAGTTATGAGCATTTTAACTTCAACAGTTTTTTAGGGTTTTTTTAGAAAAAAACCGCGATTTTCTGTTGTAACTTATTATTCTATTTTTTTGGGTTTTTTCATGATGGCTGCGAGGATGAAGGGTTCATAGGGTGCTCAAATGGATATTTCTTCTCAAAACCTAAAAGAAATTCTTGAATCATTCAAAGCTCAATTGTTTCACACATTGGATGACAGATTGGATGCATTTGTACATGGCCTCACAGACAGCATCACAGACGGCCTCAATGATAGTTTTCATAGTATTCAAGATTCATTGAATAACATGCAGGAGAGATTTCTTATGGAGGGCCTCAGGGATGAATATAATCAAGAAATATATGCTTGGTACGATTTTGAGGCAGATTGTGATGATTGGTATATGGATAGTTGTCATTTCTGGGATGACAAGCACTTTCATATTTTATTTGATGACTCTACACCACCTTCTGTAGAGAACATCAATGTCCCACATCAGGAGCTAGTTACCATCATTCAGTCTACATATTCTGCAGTGGTATTATTCATTCCAGATTCTACTATGACCCTTTTCCACTATGTGGATGGATCTTCTTATTTGGATCCACATGATAGGTGTCAGTCTTTGGAGCATCATTTGGAGTTGGTTATTAGGTTCCAAAATCTTCTACGGGGAGTTCACATGAGCACTTGGACATGGGACCCGGGCTTACAATGGTGGTTGGACTACTTCAGCATGGTGGATTTCCTTTCTACATGGGACCTTGTTTCTTCAGTCTTCTTCAGCATTATGGTCCACAATTATCCATGGGACCCTGGTATATGGTTGTACATCAACCGTTGAGGACAACGCTTTCATAAGGGGGATGGAATGTAAGGTGGCTAGAGAGGTATTGGGGGGCCCAGAGGGCCCATCGTGATAATAGTGGAGGTCATTCAATGTAAGGTGGACTAGGTCCACTATATTATTAAATAAGGCCCACTATGGTAGTTAGATATAATAAATGGGTAATTAGATATAATAAATGTAAGAGGAATTTTTAGAAGGTTCTACTTCTAGAAGATTCCTCCTATAGAATGTTCTCAGGTGATGGTAGCACTATATAAAGGGGTTCAAGCAATGTAATGAAACATGAAGAGAAGTATTGTATTTGGAGCGGTAACTCAATAGGAGGATGCCCCCTCGAAAAGGCAAGTGAACAGGAGAGGATCTCTTCCATAATAGGATCCATTGTATGGTGTTTCCCTACCTCAAGGGTTTGGTAATAATAAAGTGTGGTTTCTTATATTTTGCTTTGTGGATCTATTTTGTATTCAGTATTTGTGGTGATTATATTGGTAGATCTATTCAGGTTCTTAACACCAACAAACTGCTAATTTCCAGGAAATTGTTGGAAGTCATTAATAAATTGTTTCCACCTCACTTCATGAGGTCTTTAATGGAGATAAAAATTAGTTGCAGGTGTCCCTTGACATATAAATGATCCTTGAGAATCCATTTTAACCATCCTTAACAGGTGGCAACCTCCCAACAAGGTGAATATCCAATCAGCTATGCAAAACAGAGAATTGGTAGCACATTCCATAGCGCACTAATGTTTAAATTGTTTCTCTCAAATGCCAAACTGGGTCAAGCTAAAATTTGGATAGAAAGTCAACAAGGATATCATCTTCCTCCACAAAAACTTTCAAAGAAACCCACTTTGTTGTTTGGGATTTATGATCAAATCTATAACAGTAGTTGCTAGAGGAAATTCGGTAGCGCCACTACTAAAACGGCTATGCAGATTTCGTAGTGTTACTTCTATGTCTAATATTTCTCTAACCATAACACATTTTGCAAACCTGAGAGAGGTTTTTGTTATTTGGTATGTGATGAATAAAAAAAATCCTCCAGTTTTCAAAAATGCCTTCCCATTTGTTCATAATCCAAGTTTTAAGTTAGTCACTCAAAACTTGCAGAAGCGTCGCGTCATGGGTTGCACTGTGTAGAAGGGTCGCACTGCTCCCAAAATGCAACAAAACCCTCATTTTTTTCACAAATTTTGCTCTTTTTGAGTTTGGAGGATGGTGTTGATGGTGTAATTTGGCTAGGTGATTATGTTTCTCATTTTGGTAGCGCAACTACGGAACAGTCTATGTAGACCATTTTGTAGCGCCAGGTGCTATGAAATCTATGTGTTTTTCAGTGTTATGCAATGAATCCTCAAAAGCACAAAAAATCTTAGTAGATGGACTATGAGTCTGTAAATGGCTCCAGTAGGTGAAAATATAATATTTTCCTGAACACTTCAAAAATATAATAATGAATGACCCATAACAACTACATGTGACCCTTTACAACTTCAAGTGATAACACATGGTCAATCAGAATCTAAGAAAACTATTGAAGATACATATTCAATAAGACCATCCATGTTCAAGACACAAAGAAGCTTCAATCATGATCATGATCATTCAAGGCATAATTTCAGAAGGACTACACCACAAAGAATATTGTTCACTCCCATGTATGCAAATTTCTTTCATGGTCATTGTTTTTATTGAACTAATTTTGGACATAAGGTTGCAAATTGTAGGGATTATAAAAATGTTCAAGAAAGAAATGCCTATGTGGCCCCACATAACATTGAATGTTACAAATGTCATAACTGTGGACACATAGTTAGTGATTGTAGAAGCATGATCGATACTTCCATTAAAGAGAACATTGATATTAAATATAAGAAAGTATGGATAAGAAAACATGAAGAACAGGTGAACAAAGAATAGGTCCCAAAGATCGCAAGATTGGAAATAAAACGAGATGAAGAAAATTCTACAGAGAAAAAGAAAGATGTCAGATATCAAAAGGTTTGGAAAATAACTGAAAGAAAAGAAGGGCAGGTAAATAAGGAATAGGTTCAAGAGATTGTACCTTCAGGCATTGTAGTGAAATATGAATCCAAAAAAAGAAAGAAAGAAGTTAGAGCTCAAAGAGATGATGAATATACCAATGAAGATGATGATGAATACACATCAGAGCAGGAATTGTTATGATCCATCTGGCTTAGAGACTCTCAGGTAACATGAATATTAGATAAGGGTAGTCTATGTGATAGCTATAACAAACCAAAGAAACATCCTTCGAGCAACTTGCAGAGTTTGAATAGACAGATCCAGAGAAGTCAGTTAACAGAAGTACAATCAATTATAGTAGTGAATACTTCATGATAGTACAATGATAAATGGGTCAACATTATGGACAGTTGTGTAGTAGATTCTTGGACAGTATGGACATAGATGGATTCATAAGAACACTTAGCAGGTTTGGACAGATATATGGTAGTGGACGAGAGCATGGATTCATATATTGGTTCAGAGAGTGGTTCAAAGACAAAGGAAAATTATCATAATGGATGATAATTACATAGGAAATGGCTCAAACAATGCTAATGGATTCAAAATTGACAGATATTCTTTGGACACATGAAGTGCATACAAAAGTTCAAACTCAAAATATACTAATACTCAGAGAAAACAATGAAAAAACTCCCTACGAGATATGGAAAGGAAGACTAACAAATGTGAAGAACTTCAGAGTATTTGGAAGAAAATGCTACATCAAAAGAGAAGATGGAAGAATGGGAAAGTTTGACTCTCGTGTGGAAAAATGAGTATGTGTTGGTTACTCAAGTACAAGGAAAGCATACAAGTGTTACAATCTAAGGTTGAACAAAGTTGTGGAAAACATCAATGTAACAATTGATGAAATAGGTGGACAATAATTAAAGGAAAAAAAAATGAATCAATGGAACAACTTTACGAAGAAGAAGCAGAAGATGAAGAAGAATTCTACATCGAAAAACCAGAAGGATTTCAATTGTCAAAGAATACAGATTATGTGTGCAAATTGAAGAAGGTCTTGTATGGTCTAAAACATGCTCCTAGAGCTTGGTTCTCTAGACTAGATAAATATCTACAACAGGAAGGGTTCAGAAAAGGAAGTGCAGACAACACCCTCTACATCAAGGTAACTCAATATAGTATTTTATTAATTGAATTTTATTTTGATGATATTATTTTTGGAAGCAATGATGACAGGTTAAGCCAGAAATTTGCAAAGGATATGCAGAATGAATTTCAAATGTCATTACTCAGAGAACTATCCTTTTTTCTGGGTCTTTAGATATGTCAAAGCAACCAAGTAATTTTATTTCTCAAACTAAGTATATCAGAGAAAGGATAAAGAGGTTCGGAATGCAATATTGCAAGCCAGTTACCACTCCTATGCAAACCAGTTGCAAGTTCAGCAAAGATTTCGATTCAAATTCTACAGACTAGAGTAATATAGGTCAAATATTGGTAGCTTACTATATGTGATAGCATCTAGACCAAATGTAATGTAGGCAATTGGATAAGTGTCATGATTTCAAGCAGCACCAAAGGAATCACATGTCTTAGCAGTGAAGATGATTTTCAGATATCTCAAAGGAACATAAGAGTTTGGATTATGGTATCCAAAAGGAAATGATCTATCACTTATTTCCTACACAGATGCAGATTGGGTAGGTTGCATTGATGAGTGACGAAGCACCAGTGGAGCAGTGTTCTACTTGGGTAACTGTTTAGTATCATGGCTAAGCAAGAAATAATCATTAGTGTCATTATCTACAGCCGAGGAAAAGTATATTGTAGCAACAATATGTTGTACACAGGTTCTATGGATGAAACAAACTCTGCCAGATATACATATTGATTATGATGAGCCAATTCCAATATATTGTGATAATACAAGCACCATTGGTATCTCAAAGAACCTAGTGATGCACTCCAAGATGAAGCACATTTCAATCAAGTATCACTTTCTATGGGAACAAGTTGCAAAGAAGAACATCAGAGTTGAATATGTGGGTACAAAAGAACAAGTGGAAGACATATTTACAAAACCGCTTCCACGAGAAGCCTTTCAGTATCTTTGCCAAAGACTTGGAATAAGTTCTACTCCAAAATGAATGCTTTTGAATTCTTATCTTATATGTCTTAGATTTACATGAGGAAGCACCATAAATAGGACAGCTAAGGTCAGGAGATCAATTTCAGGAAGAGTTCAGTTGGGGGGAGTATCCCCAAGGACAGTTCAGTTGGGAGGAGCAGCCCCAGATGGAAAGATACCTTTACCATTGATGACAAAGGAGGAGAGATTTATCAGATGTAGAGCACAGAGGAATGGTTCTAGGGGTAGTGATGGTCATAGTGAGAGCATGAGTGATATGACTTCAGTATTTCATGACATGACTTCAGTATTGCATCAGCATGTTTCCATCAATGCCAAAGGGGAAGATTGTTGATTAATTGGGTTGGTTTTCATTGATGTCAAATCTTGAAGAAAGTCCAGTAGCGAATACTAGTAGCACAAAGGTTTGGGTAATGGACCCAAGTTTGTTTGATGGATAATGGTATGAGTTTTGATATATTTGCAGGTAATACTATTCTAGATGGATAGTACATGTCATGTTATTTCTGGTGGTATTTGGAATGTCACATAACTCCTCACGGTTAGAGAATTATGGCCATGTGAAGTTGGAGAACCCTCATGAGTCATCTAGAAGCCCCAAAAGGTCAAAGTAGTCAAAGTGTTTACAAAGATGAAATTATTTAAATAATAAAGTGAAGTGATGAGTGTACTATAAGTCAAAGTGGATACAAAAGAAATTATTTAAATAATAAATTTAATGGAGAAATTACTAAGTCGACAAGTGGTTAGAAGTGGGTTAGCCCTAAAATAAGTAAAGTGGTTTAAGACAGTTAGAAGGTAAACATTAAAGTGAAGTGATGAGTGTACTATAAGTCAAAGTGGATACAAAAGAAATTATTTAAATAATAAAGTTAATGGAGAAATTAATAAGTGGACAAGTGGTTAGAAGTGGGTTAGCCCTAAAATAAGGAAAGTGGGTTAAAATGGTTAGAAGGTAACCCCTTGAGGAAGCTACATGAAAGTATAAATAAGAGGAAAAGTCTCTCATTTAATCATCTATTTCATATCATTGAATATCTATTTTGTGAAAGGTTGTTTGGGCAGGTATTATTGATAGAGAAAGTGCGGTAGAAAAAGTGTGGCAAGAAAAGTGCGGCAAAAGAAAGGTGCGATAGAAAAATTGCGAAAGGAAAACTGTGACAGAAAAAGTGCAGCAGAAAAAGTGTCGCAAGAAAATAGCAGCAGGAAAAGTGTGGCAGGAAAATCGTGGCAGGAAAAGTGAGGCAGGAAAAGTGAGGTAGAAAAAGTGAGGTAGGAAAATTGTTGCAGGAAAAGTGCGACAGGAAAAGTGCGGCAGGAAAATCGTGGCAGAAAAACCACGGCAGAAAAAGTGCGGTAGGAAAACCGCAGCAGCAGAACGCTTCAAGAAGAAAAAAGGTATGGTTTTCATATGTGTAGTGTTGAACTTATGAATCTAGTTGAGGGTTTTCCTTGTAAATCTATTGGATACCCTCTTGGAATTTTAGGTCTTGTTGTAGAATGGTTTTGGGGTATATCTATTGAAGTATATTGTTAGTGCACTTAGTTTGATTTATTGGCATATCTTGTGGTGCATTGTGAGAGACACTTGTTAGTGGTATTGGTATATGATTGGCTTATGAATGATACATCATTGAGGCTACATAAAAGTGAGGTTATGGCACATGGTTTGATTTAAGGGTTTATGGTATATGGTTATGGATAGCGTGATGTATTGCTAGAGAAATTTTGATGGTTATATTGGTATATGTATTTGGTATATGGTTGAGGTACATGTTGGGTACATGGTTGAGACAAGTAGTTGATGAGTTGGCACACACATGAGGTGTATATTTGATGATGCTGGTACATCTTGATGAGTCAAAGTTGATGTGTAGTCTATGCATGATTGGTACATACTTGGTACATGGTCGGAGGTACTTGTTAGTAGTATTATTGACACATGGTTTATGGATTATGTAACATACTTGTCTTGGTATATTATTATAAGAACATATTGATCTTGGTGATGATTATGAGTTGTTGTGTTATGCTTGGTTGATGCACATCTTAGTGATATTTTGCATATGGTTAAGAGTTATCTTGGTGATTGATCTTGGTGAGTAGATCTGATTTGGTAAATAAGATTGATGAGACGGGTTGTTGTGATAGGTTGTTTGGAGAGGTTGTTGTGATAGGTTATTTGTATAGGTTTGGTGCATGGTTGAAGCACTTTTTTATCGTATAGGTTGATGTATGGTACATGTTGACACAGGTTATTGGTACAAGTTGTTACAGGTTGTTTGGTGCAGGTTGATTGATACATGTTTACATCAATATATCTCACAATGATATTGTGACAGTGGTTCCATCATTCTACTTATATGTCAGGGCAGTTGGATGGGGCAAGGACAGGCGGTTGCAGCCACCTTCTAGTTGTAGCCTGTAACGACCCCAATTAGTTATGACTACAAGAGAAACAATTTTTTTTTTGACAGGAAGGAAACGATGACAATAGTTAAACCTTACAACCTAACGACGAACACATAATGCGCAATCAGAAAACCAATGACCCCACGCACAACGCATCCTACTGCCAAATGACCATGTGAACAAGGACAATACAACGACTACCCACCCGACACAATGATACAACGTCTACAAGCTAAAGGACAACCCCCAAAATCCTAACACAGCGGCTTGACGACCAATAATAGGGAACCTCTACGATGTGCATAACTCAACTACGTTAAGGCGTTACAACCAAGTTCCCTCATCAATTTCGATGAACAAATGCCCTCCTCGGGAAGCACAGACTCCGGCCAAGTTATCAATTGCCTTGGTCCATGAGGGCATGCAATGATCCCCTCATCAGGAATCATGTCATCACCAAGAGATAGGTGTGACAATAAACCTAGCACA
>ML788454.1:253437-271540 GCA_009831015.1 Picea engelmannii
AGGAGACCAAATATATGCCAAAATACACGAGGGTTATACCCATGCGCCCAATCCCAAGTCGACGAGATGCCAGGTGACATCATTCAGAATTAAAAAGTGAAATTAATGAAAGATTTTGTGTTTCCTACAAGATAAACATGTGTGATTCAACATCTATGTCCAACCCCCATACACAAATCAACTTAAGGCAAAAGGATCAAGTAACCCATTTACAGTTTAACTAATAACAAATTAGCAAAAACTAATAAAACTTCAACCATTAATCTTGTGCAACGTAACTACAGTCAAGACAGGCTTAAGAGTGCAACCATCTAGGTGTACCTCAACCATCTGGCCATCAAGACCCTATTCTGGCATAAGGTGTCTTACCTCATCCACATGTTAACCTACATAACAACCTTCAAGTAACAAAAAATCGAGAGATGGGTTAAGATTCAAGAATCATTTGTTGTTATTCGGATTAAGATAGAGTTAAGATTGTTTTCAAGGTTGTTTCTAACATTATTTTTTGCTTCTAAAGTCATTTAATTCATTTGTAAATTTAAAAACTCCTCGCACAATGATAATCATAAAAATTATTTAAATTTTTCTCCGCTTTTTTTATATACATAAGCTAAATTGGCAACAAAGTATTAATGAAGAGGGGTATGTTGATAGACACTTTTATATATATACAAACATATATTCTAAGGTTGCACTAAAATTGTACAAAGGGAAAGACGAGTATGGATAATTGTTGTGCTTACAATGTTCAATGGAAACATATTATTTCATTACAGAACTAAACCGCAATTGAAACGTTGTTACAAATGGATATAAATTCTAGGAAAATCATTGATGTATTTACTGGACTGTTACACGCATTCCAGGAATACAAAATAGACATAATTGCTAGGAAAAACATTGATGTATTTACCGGACTGTTACACACATTTCCAGGAATACAAAACGGATATCATTTTTGGGAAAAACATTGATGTATTTATGGCTATCAATCATACATTAGAGCATAAATTCGTTGTCCACTAAACATGTGAGCTTGCTTCTATACAATAATAAAAATCGTTATTGTACAACCTCTATAGAGTCGATGTCCATATTATTGTCAATCACAGCCATAGATAAATTAATACTCATGGACAGATAAGAATAAAAATCGTTGTCATTCATAACCTCCATCTAGTATGGAATTTGTTGTCAATGTTTACTGTCAACAGGTATGATATCACTGTGTAAAGGTAAAACATGAATTAAAATTTGAAGAGGAAAAAGATATGTGTATTCCATCCTTCAAGACACAGGTAAAGCACATAAAGAATGCATGCATCATCAATCCAACTTAGGAAAGAAGAATGCAGTCAGTCTGTATCGAAATACAATCAAGTCAAGGAGGGGTGAACTCTACGGAGAAGGGATCACTTCCCAATAGACTCACGGGGTGAAATACCTATTAAAGGTGAAATCAATGCTCTATAAAATTTAAGACTCTGTACACTTCACACCTACACAAGTTTGTTGTGTAAACAAATTTACCATTACCTCCATACAATATCGTCGTGTATCAGTTTACCATTGGCTATGTAGAGAATTTACAAACTACGATTTTCATTTACACATATTACATCTATCAAGAGAAAATTAAGACTCCAAACAAATTACATCGATTATATTTGTTGGGTAAAAACACAGTATTGAAGGTAAGGTTTTGTTGTTATCAAAGATATATATTTACTGTCAATCAAGTGTAAAAACTCAGTCAACATATAAATCAAACGTTGTCTTTCACATTTTAATAATGTTGAGACTTTACCAATCAAGAGCTGGAAACTGTCATTAAAACACATAAAATAAAATTCTATCCCCAAAAACGCAGAGGTGATATTAAAAACGAAGAGAGTAATAAGATGTTCGCATATAGAAGTGATAACATGACGCAGAGGCACTCAATCACCAGAAGGTGCAAGACATTCATTCATCCAAGAACAATCAACAGGGGTAGACGACTGGGCAAACATCCTTCGCTCATCATCCACGCACATAAAAGCAAGGAATTATAATCTATAGGTTGCTATGCACCGAAGTGACGAACGTCGATTCGGCTCCTGGCTGATTGCTCAGGCGTGGACTGGTGAACTAGGGATGAGGACGAAGTAAAAGAAAAACTCTTCACAACAATCAATAAAATAATAGGACAGTCACAACATTAAGGGACTGAATTCCAAGGGAATCATGTCAAGCAACGAGCTTAAGGCTATGGGAAATTTTAATTTCTCAATTAAAATGCTAATTCAACACCTTCTTTACATAGTTAAAAGTACAAAAATGAAAGCGTAAGGTAAATAATAATCTACCATGCAAAATAAAAGAAAGTGTACCGTATCCTGAGTCGACCGCTCCAATTCGTTGTCCTACGCGCTCCATTCGACTCTCGCTTGCCGACCGTTGTGACTTCACTGGTACCTCCCATCCAATGCTAGGGGTATTCTTCTTCCCCCTTATCCCCCTGAGCCACAAAGGGGCCACACACACTAAACTAGAGAAAAACTAGCTCCTAGCTCGCCTCGCAAGGTCGAGATACCACTCCTCACTGAGTTGGGTATCCCAACTCCCATAAGATAAGTCATTCAAGTCTAAAATTATGTAGCATAATGTTACGCATAATAGAAGAGATCCATCCTCCTCCTCCTCCCTCCTTTATATAGAGTTTCTAAGTCATTTCTTTCCCAATTTCCCATTTAATTTAATGTTGAATAATTTAATTTAGAAAAATCCTCCCCGTACATGTGTCACCCATCCCCTTCGTTACACCGGAAATTAAATTCATTAACTAATTATTTACTCCTATTTCCCTCCCCACCTAAAAGTTTTCCTAGAATCTTTCCTAGGTGTCCCCATATTCCCTTACACATTTTAATGACTTACGCCCTTACTAAATTCTTATTTGAGTTCAATTTAGAAAGTTCTTAAAGGTAAGATTCCTTACTAAGTTTGTCATTCTTCTTTTTCCCTATGTTTCCCTTTTTATTTATGTTTCCCCCTTTTTCCCTTAGTTTCCTAATTCTTTTTAAGTTTCCCTCTTTTCCCTTTTTATCTAAAACTCAAATTAGCAAGTGTAGAAAATTACCTTTTACCCCTCTTTCCTTTTAATTACTAAATATTAATTTGCATAAGTAGAAAAAAAATCAATTCCCTTTTAAAATTTTAATCCCTCAATATAAATTGATTTTAATAAATTAATCGAATTTCTTACCCCTTTTTCGTCACATGTTTAATGATTATTATTATTATTATTATTATTATTATTATTATTATTTGCCACAAGTATCACTAGACCTAGATTTTAATTTTCGGGGTTGGGCGACATTTTTGTTAAGGAATTTGTTTTTAAATATTTCTTATCACAACGTTCGTTATAAGTCCATCTAGGTTCATTCACTTATTAGTTAACAACGCGACGTGCCCTTCAAGACGCACTATGTGTTCCAAGGGTGCCACTCACCTCTTTCTATTTTTCTTGTGCGACGTGTCCTTCAAGATGCACTACGTGCTCCAAGGGTGCCACTTGCCTTTTTCTATTTTTATTGTGTGACATTCCCTTTAGGACGCACTACGTGCTCCAAGGGTGCCACTCGTCTCTTTCCATTTTTCTTGTGCAACACACCCTTCAGGATGCACTACGTGCTCCAAGGGTTCCACTCGCCTCTTGACTGACTTGGTAAACATCAAAAACCCCTGGATTCAATACTCCGTCAGATGATATTGTGGGAGAATAAGGGCCTCTAAGGAATAAGGCCCCTTCCTTATTGTGTGCCCCTTAGAATCATTGTGAGTGACTATCGCAGTCTGCCCCCACGACATCGTGGGTCTTCTCAAACTACATAATCATTAACCTACAATTCAAGTCACAGCGGCAGTGCTAGTAGGTTGTGGTAGGGATGTTGTCCACACCTCTCCCTCAACATCTTTGGTAGTCATGCATGACCCCTCCAATCCACATGTGAGTCTGGTCGACAAGCTATCGTCATCCTACATCATCAACGAATCATATTAGAAATAAAATCCATAATCATAACATCTAATTAGATGCACATATGTCATATATACAACAATCAAACCCCAATAGTCCACTCCCTGACTCGATCAGGAGTCCAAGGGTTTCATCGATGCCTTTGCATCCTCAAGGTCCAAAATCCTACACACTCAGAAGAATTGAGTCAATAGCACCTGTCTATATCAATACAGCAAAATAACATGTCATCAAATCCCTAATGCCTCATAATCATAATCAAATGCCCAATAGTATAATAATTCGGATCACTTGCAAGAAAGTGTCCTCAAAGAATAAGTTTGCTCAGTGCACACAAGAGTGGAATGTTACATATATGCCCTCTTTGTCTAAACTTCGTCCTGAAGTTTCACAGTATATAAGTGATGAAATAATGTGTACCATAGTATCATAAGTCTAACTATCAAACAAGAATGGACACTATTGGCGCATATCATATGCATCCTCCCAGGTCACCGAGTGCAAACTATAGTTGTCCCACTAGACCTTGACCTGATCTATTGTTCGACACCGTAGTTGTTGAATGTGAGGATCCAGGATGTGGATCAACTCAGTCATGAGAACACCCTCATCCAACACCCGCAAGGTGCTCAAGTCAAAACATGTGTAGGATCACTAATCATATTGTCTCAATAGAGATGTGAAAGACATCGTGCACATGCCTCAAGAATCAGGCAAGGCTAGTCATTAGCCTACGGGAATCTCTTTTCCACAATCTCATAGGATCCCACAAACCTAGTAGATAGTTTATCCCCTTTTTCGAACTTGATCAAACTCTTATGCGGTTTCAACCACAAAAATACTCGATCACCACATCGTAACTACGGTCGACACGACATGCATCGACATAACTCTTTTTCCGATCCTGCACTTCCTTGATCCTTGTCTAATAGTTTGCATTTAATATTCCAATTCTTGGATCACTTCCAGTCCCACTAGGACCCTATCCTCAAGCTGATCCCAACTCAGAGGCATCTAACATGGTTTCCCATAAAGGATCTCGAATGGCACCATCTTAATGGTGCTTTGGTAACTGTTGTTATAAGAAAACTCTACAAGTGGAAAGAATTATTCCCAACACTTTTGTTGGTCCATCACGTACATGTGCAACATGTCTTCCAATGTTTGGTTTGTTCATTCAGTATACCCATCAGTCTCCGGCTGATACGTAGTACTAAATTTAAATTAGGTTACCAAGGCCTCTTGGAAAATAGTCCAAAATCATCCAGTAAACATCGATCCTCAATCGGATATAATCCTCTTAGGCACGCCATGCAACCTCACAATATCACAGATGAAAACGCTAGCTATGTTAGGTTCTTGATACGTCGTACGCATAGGAATAAAATGAGCACTCTTCGTCAAAGTGTCGACTACCACAAAAATCGAGTCATGTCTCCTTGCCATCAGTGGAAATCCAACAATGAAATCCATCGAAATAACCTCCCGTTTCAATTCTGGAATAGCGTGAGGTTGTAGTAATTATGGTGGATGTCTATGTGCAGCCTTTACCTGTTGACACTCTAGACATCTAGGCACACAGTTGACTATGTCTGTCTTCATTCCTTTCCAAAAGAATAAGGGTTTAAGGTCTTCCCTCATCTTCGTGACTCCCGAGTGAGCCATGTACACTTCTTTTTGAGCCTCATTTAGGATCAAACTCCTCAACTCGTCATTCGGTGGTACATCAATTCTATTTTTAAACCTCATTAATACATCTTTGTCAAATGTAAATCCTTCATATCTTGGTACCATCATTGTGTTTTGTCCAATAAAATCATTGACCTGATTGTACCAGTCATCATCGCACTGTAAAGTTAGAATCTTTTCATGTATATTTTTCTGAAGATGCAACAATGAAAAGATGCGTGGTCTCCAACTCAAAGCATATGCCACTCGATTCACTGTTCTTTTTATGTAAGTAATATTGAAATCGTACTTGCTAAGCAATTCCGACCAACGTCGTTGTCGCGCGTTCAGGTCGCTTTGCGTAAATATGTGTTCTAGTCCACAATGGTCCATCTTTAGTTCAAATTTTCTTCCAACAAGGTAGTGTCTCCAAACCTTCAAAGCATATACAATGGCTAGCAACTCCAAATCGTGCGTCACATAGTTCTCCTCATGTATTCTCAGTTTCCTCAGGATGTAAGTGATCACCTAACCATCTTGCATCATGACTCTGCCTAAGCCTTACTTGGATGCGTCAGTGCATACCAAGAAGTCTGTGTCCATGTCAGGGACCTTTAGTATCGATGTCATTGTCAACAGCTCCTTGAGCCTCCGAAATGCTTCCGCGCATTTCTCGGTCCAAACAAACTTATTTTTCTTCTTCTGCAATTCCGTGATCGGATTTGCTATCTTCAAAAATCCCTCAATGAACCGTCGATAGTATCTTGCTAAACCCATGAAGCTACACACTTCCAGGACATTCATCGGTGCAGGCCATTCCATAATAGCATTGACCTTTGTTGGATCCACGACGATACCTTCATTGGAGATGACATGCCCTAAGTAGTGAACATTTGATTGATAAAACAAGCATTTAGAAAACTTCCCATACAATTTTTCTATCACGGACACTGTAGTACCAAGCAAAAGTGCTCATCATGCTCCTCCGTCATTCGAGAGTAAATCAAAATATTATCAATGAATACTTGGAAAAACTTGTCCAAGTACTCGTGGAACACCCCGTTCATCAAACTCATAAATACCCTTGGGGTGTTTGTCAGTTCAAACGGTAAAACAGTAAACTCGTAATGTCCAAACCTCAACTTAAAGGCAGTCTTAGGGACGTCATCCTCCTTGATCTGTAACTAGTGATACCCTGATTACAAATCGATCTTTGTAAACACCATCGCACCCTTCATTTGATCGAATAGATCATCAATCCTCGACAACAGATATTGATTCTTGATGGTTGCCTTGTTCAATTGATGGTTAGTCAATGCAGATTCTCCACAACCCATCATTCTTTCGTATGAAGATAACAGGCTCACCCCACAGTGACACACTCGGACATAAAAGTCCTAGGTCCAACAAATCAGTCAGTTGAATTCTCAACTCCTGTAACTCCAGGTTCGACATCCAATAAGGCATTCTTGCTATCGGTTCAGTCCCCAGTTTTAGGTCTATGGTAAACTCAAATTCCCTCTCTGGCAGCATCCCAAATAACTCCTCCGAGAAGACGTCTGCAAGCTTTCTCACCGTAGGAAGGTGTTATAGACCTTATGCTACTCCCTTCTCATTCAACACAAGGATAACATAAAGCTTACAACCCTTGCGCAAGATCTTCCATAACTACAAGGAAGAGATAAACCTCAGAGAAACTCCCTGGTTCCAACCTACAATCACGCATCTTTTTCCCTCATCATCTATCAAGCTCAATTGTTTCGTCTTACAGTTGAGTATCGCCTCATGTGATTCCAACCAGTCAATACTAATCGCGATATCATAAGATCCTAATATCATGACGTACAGGTTGGTCCTGGTGACAAACTCTCCCAGGTTAAGCGTACAACCTGTAACCTTCCCACCAAACTTTTTTTTGGCTCTCGAATCCATTTCTACAAGGCTAAACTCATCCAACTTGACTACCTTTACCTCATTTCTCCTCGGCGCTGCCCCAGAAATGAAACTCTCTGTAGCACCGGGATCAATAAAAGTACTAAGGGTCTAGTCAGCGACGGTACCAAACATCTCGAGCATAGTTGACTGGTGATATGCCTAGTGGTTATTCACCACTGCATGAATCCAATGGGCCTTGCCCAAAACTCCCACAGTAGTGGGTTTGGATGATCCAGATGCTCCGGCCCCTTCCTTTGGGTAGTAATGCTGGTAATGTGGCTCCCCACAATCCAACACACTTTCTTCAATCCAGTATTCCTGGTCCCTGAAGTAGAAGCTAAATTCTAACAATAAGGCCAAACTCGAACTTCTTGACCCTAATTTTCTGGGTAATTTGGTGTGGAGCATACCGAAGCAGCTCCAAAACAAACCTTGTACTTGGGCACCATGTGGTTGCTTTGTCGCAAGGTATCGAACTCGTTGAGTTGACGCTCAATGAATTCCTCATAAATACACCTATCCTGGAATCGTTCCTCAAACAATTCCCATGACATATCATCAAAGGCCATGTTCAAGTGTGGCAGGATCATCTTCCACCATAGAAGAGTGCTCGCCTTCAATTGAAAGACCACTATGTGAACCTTCATGCTGGAGGTCATAATCATGAAGCATGAAGAACAACGCCTTGCTCCATAGTCATGCCTCAATGACACCATCATCCGTGACACTTGTGGACTCGAGAACTCAACTCTCTCGAGTTCTCGGTGGATTCTAACGGTACTAGCTAGGGTGCGTTGTAGACCCTCAGGGGTACAGATGCCCTGGCCTTGTCTCAGTATCGATGGTAAATGAAGGCCCTTGACATTACCTGGAAGGGCCTTGTTAGACCATCATCATCCCTTACAACAAGCGAATCCATCCAAAGGACTTGTTATTCCCCTTGGGGGTTCGACTCCAAGGGTGTGGGAACTTCTAGAGGCATCGCACCTCCTTCCACGGCACTACATTGTGAACCTCTGAGGCGTCCTCTAAATGAGATCACCACATGGACATGTTAAGGTTTTTAATTAACAAAATGGTTAATACTCACGGGTTTACTGCAGTGGAAATCTTGGTGATCCACAGTAGTAGGGTTGAACCTGCTCTGATACCATATTTAACAACCCCAATTCGTTACAACTACAAGCAAAAAATAAAATTTTAACAGGAAGACAATGACGAAAATAGTTAAACCTTACAATCTAACGATGAACACAACATGTGCAATCAGGAAATAGACAACCAACGACCCCGTGCATAGCACATCCTGCTACTGGACTACCATGTGAACAAGGACAATACAACGACTACCCGCCTGACACAACAAGACAACGCCTACAAGCTAAAGGAAAACCCCCACAATCCCAAAACAACGACTTGAAGACCAATAACAGGGAACCTGTATGGGGCACATAACCCAACCACGCTAAGGCGTTACAACCAAGTTCCCTCATCAATTTCGACGAATGAACGCCCACCTCGGGAAGCACAGACTCTGACCAAGTCATCAATCGCCTTGGTCCATGAGGGCGTGCAATGATCCCCTCATCAGGAATCATGTCATCACCAGGCGATAGGAGTGACAATAACCCTAGTGCAACATCACTTATCTAGACCGCTAAACCAAGAAACCCCCTCACACTAGGAGACCAAAGATTTGCCAAAATACGTCAGGACTATACCCAAGTGCCCAATCCCAAGTTGACAAGATGCCAGGTTGCATCATTCAGAATTAAAAAGCCTAGTTACTGAAGGATTTCTTGTTTCCTACAAGGTAAACATGCGTGATGCAACATCTATGGCCAACCCCCATACACAAATTGACTTAAGGAAAAAGGCTCAAGTAACACATTTACTGTTTAACTAACAACAAATTGACAAAAATTAATAAAACTTCAACCATTAATCTTGCGCAATGTAACTACAGTCAATATAGGCTTAAGAGTGTGACCATCTAGGCGTACCTCAACCATCTAGCCATCAAGACCCTATTCTAGCACAAGGTGTCTAACCTCATCCATGTGCTAACCTGCATAACAACCTTCAAGTAACAAAAACTCAAGAGACGGGTTACGGTTCAAGAATCACTTCTTGTTATTCGGATTAAGATAGAGTTAATATTGTTTTCCAAGGTTGTTTATAAGATTATATTTTTCTTCTAAAGTCATTTAATTCATTTGTAAATTTAAAAACTCCTCGCACAATGATAATCATAAAAATTATTTAAATTTTTCTCTTCTCTTTTTTATACATAAGCTAAATTGGCAACAAAGTATTAATGAAGAGGGGTATGTTGATAGACGCTTTTATATATATACAAATATATATTATAAGGTTGCACTAAAATTGTACAAAGGGAAAGGCAAGTGTGGATAATCGTTGTGCTTACAATGTTCAATGGACTCTTATTATTTCATTACAGAACTTAACCACAATTGAAACATTGTTACAAATGGATATAAATTCTGGTAAGAACGTTGATGTATTTATCGGACTGTTACACACATTCCAGGAATACAAACAGACATAATTTCTAGGAAAAATGTTGATGTATTTACCAGACTATTACACGCATTCCAGGAATACAAAATGGAAATAATTGCTAGGAAAAACGTTGATGTATTTACCAGACTGTTACATGCATTTCCAGGAATACAAAACGGATATCATTTCTAGGAAAAACGTTGATGTATTTACGACTATAAATCATACATTAGAGAATAAATTTGTTTTCCACTAAACATGTGAACTTGATTCTATACAATAATAAAAATCGTTATTATACGGCCTCTATAGTGTCGTTGTCCATATTGTTATCAATCACATCCATAGATAAATTAATACTCGTTGTCAAATAAGAATAAAAATCGTTGTCATTCATAACCTCCATCTAGGATGGAATTTGTTGTCAACGTTTTCTGTCAACATGTATGATATCATTATGTAAAGGTAAAACATGAATTAAAATTTGCAGAGGAAAAATATATGTGTATTCCATCCTTCCAGACACAGGTAAAGCACATAAAGAACACATGCATCATCAATCCAACTCAGGAAAGAATAATGCAATCAGTCTGTATCGAAATACAATAAATTCAAGGAGGGGTGAACTCTATGGAGAAGGGATCGCTTCCCAACAGACTCACGGGGTGAAATAACTATTAAAGGTGAAATCAATGCTCTATAAAATTTAAGACTTTGTACACTTCACACCTACACAAGTTTGTTGTGTAAACAAATTTACCATGACCTCCATACAATATCGTCGTGTATCGGTTTACCATTGGCTATGTAGAGAATTTACAAACTACCATTTTCATTTACACATATTACATCTATCAAGAGAAAATTAAGACTCCAAACAAATTACATCGATTATATTCGCTGGGTAAAAACACAGTATTGAAGGTAAGTTTTTGTTGTTATCAAAGGCATATATTTACTATCAATCAAGTGTAAAAGCACAGTCAACATATAAATCAAATGATGTCTTTCACATTTTAATAATGTTGAGACTTTACCAATCAAGAGCTGGAAACTGTCATTAAAATGCAGAAAATAAAATGCCATCCCAAAAACACAGAGGTGATATAAAAAACGTAGAGAGTAATAATATGTTTTCATATATAAGTGATGACACGACGCAGAGGAAATCAATCACCAGAAGTCGCAAACCATTCATTCATATAAGAATAATCAACAGGGGTAGACGACTGGGCAAACATCCTTCGCTCATCATCCATGCACAGAAAAGCAGGGCATTAGAATCTATAGGTCTCTATGCACCCAAGTGACAACCGTTGATTCGGCTCTTGGCTGACTACTCAAGCATGGACTAATGAACTAGGGATGAGGATGAATAAGCACAACTCTTCACAACAATCAATAAAATAATAGGGCAGTCACAACATTAAGGGACCGAATGCCAAGGGAATCATGTCAAGCATCGAGCTTAAGGCTATGGGAAATTTTAACTTCTCAATTAAAATGCTAAGTCAACACCTTATTTAAATAGTTAAAATTACAGAAATGAAAGAATAAGGTAAATAATAATCTACCATGCAGAATAAAAGCAAGTGTATCGTAGCCTGAGTCGACCGCTCTGAGTCGTTTTCCTGTGCGCTCCATCTGGCTCCCTCTTTCTGAATGTTGTGACTTCACCAGCACCTCCCAACCAATGCTAGGGGTACTCTTCCTCCCCCTTAGCCCCCTTAGCTGTAAAGGGGCCACACACACTAAACTAGAGAACAACTAGCTCCCAACTCGCCTCGCAAGGCCGAGCTACCACTCCTCACCGAGCTGGGTATCCCAACTCCCACAAGACAAGTCATTCAAGTCTAAAATTGTACAGCGTAACGTTACGCATAATAGAAGAGATCCATCCTCCTCCTCCTCCCTCCTTTATATAGAGTTTCTAAGTCATTTATTTCCCAACCTCCCATTTAATTTAATGTTCAATATTTTAATTCAGAAAAATCCTCCCCGTACATGTGTCACCCATCCCCTTCGTTGCACCGGAAATTAAATTCATTAATTAATTATTTACTCCTATTTCCATCACCCACCTAAAAGTGTTCCTAGAATCACTCCTAGGTGTCCCCATATTCCCTTAGACATTTTAATGACTTACGCCCTTACTAAATTCTTAATTGAGCTCAATTTAGAAAGTTCTTAAAGGTAAGATTCCTTACTAAGTTTGTCATTCTGCTTTTTCCTTATGTTTCCCTTTTTCTTTATGTTTCCCCCTTTTTCCCTTAGTTTCCTAATTCTTTTTAAGTTTCCCTCTTTTTCCTCTTTATCTAAAATGCAAATTAGCAAGTGTAGAAAATTATCTTTTACCCCTCATTCCTTTTAATTACTAAATATTAATTAGCATAAGTAGAAAAACAATCAATTCCCTTTTAAAATTTTAATCCCTCAATATAAATTGGTTTTAATAAATTAATCGAATTTCTTACCCCCTTTTCGTCACATGTTTAATGATGATGGTGATTATTATTATTATTATTTTGCCACAAGTATCACTAGACCTAGATTTTAATTTCCGGAGTTGGGCGACATTTTTATTAGGGAATTTGTTTTTAAATATTTCTTATCACAACATTCGTTCTAAGGCCATCTAGGTTCATTCAATTATTAGTTAACAACATGACGTTCCCTTCAGGACGCACTATGTGCTCCAAGGGTGCCACTCGCCTCTTTTCATTTTTCTTGCGTGACATGCCCTTCAAGACGCACTGCGTTCTCCAAGGGTGCAACTCGCCTCTTTCCATTTTTCTTACGCGATGTTCCCTTTAGGATGCAATATGTGATCCAAGGGTGTCACTCGCCTCTTTCCATTTTTCTTGCATGACATGCCCTTCAGGATGTACTACGTGCTCCAAGGGTGCCACTCGCCTCTTAGCTAACTTGGTAGACATCAAAAAACCCTAGAGTCAATACTCCATCAGGTGATCTTGTGGGAGACTAAGGGCCTCTAAGGAATAAGGCCCCTACCTTATTGCGCTCCCCTTAGAATCATCATGAGCGACTATCGTAGTCTGCCCCCATGACATCGTGGGTCTTCTTGAACTAGGTAATAGTTAACCTACAGTTCGAGCCATGGAGGGAGTGCTAGTAGTTTGTGGCAGGGTTGTTGTCCAACACCTCTCCCTCAACGTCTCTGGTAGTCGTGTGTGACCCATCTACTCCACATGTGAGTCTGGTCGACAAGCTATTATCAGCCTACATCATCAATGAATCATGTCAGAAATAAAATCCATAATCATAACATCTAATCAGATGCACATATGTCATATATACAACAATCAAACCCCAATATTCCACTCCTTGACTTGATCCAGAGTCCAAGGGTTTCATTGATGCCTATGCATCCTCAAGGTCCAAAATCCTACACACACAAGAGAACCGATTCAATAGCACCTATCTATATCAATACAACAAAATAACATGTCATCAAATCCCTAATGCCTCATAATCATAATCAAATGCCCAATAGTATAATAATTCGGATCACTTGTAAGCAAGTGTCCTCAAAGAATAAGTTCCCTCAATGTGCACAAGAGAGGAATGTTACATAGCCAGAAAACATAGGGGGTTGTATCCTCCTTCTAGTTGTAGCCAGAGAATTGGGGAGTTGGAGCTTCCCTTAGGTTGTAGCCTGAGAAACTAGGGGTTTGTAGCCTCCTTCTAGTTGTATCTAGAGAATTGGGGAGTTGGAGCTTCCCTCAGGTTGTAGCCTGAGAAACTAGGGGGTTGGAGCCTCCTTCCAGTTGCAACTAGAAAACAAAGGAAGTTGGTGCTTCCAATGAATGTAATTCTTAAAGACATATAAGAAAAAACATTTTGTGGTTTTATCCCTCTTTGGGTTTCCACATAAAAACATTGGTGTACTATGTATGTGTATGATTTCTCATTTGTTCATTGTTTATTTAATCTGCAACTATTGGATGATAATTGTACATTGATAAAACACTCGCATTTTTTGGTTAAAAAGGATTGAATTTATCTATTACTAATTCACCCCCCCTCTCATTAATCCAACAACTTCGACTCGTATATTCACATAGTGTAGACTTGTACCACAACAGATCATTGCGAATACTTGTACTATGACGTGAAATTCCATCTCACTAGGACCATCATGCCCAAGCCACCTTTGATTCACTCAAAGAGGCACTCAGCAGAGCCCCCTTAATTAGTTCCCCAGACTATGATAGGGATTAAATATTATACCTATCTCCTTAAGAGATTTTCATCGCCAGAGTACTCATTCAGGTTGATGATGATCAACGCAAACATGTGATATACTATATCGACAAGAATCTCTCAGGGCCACCACTCAAATACAATCATGAAGAGAAGCTATCTCTCACCATTGTTCTTGAAGTTCAAAATTTGTGCCACTATATATTTCTTCACACTACCAAATTTGTCACATATTCCAACCCAATGCATTACCTCTTGAGTCACCTCCATATCAATGGAAAATTCGCTCACTGGATCATCATTCTTCAAGAATACTACCTAGATTTTTTCACCCCCAAGAGAAAAAAAGTGCTTTTCCTCACCGAGCTCCTCGTAGACTTCCCATATAACTCCTATGACCCCCCGATCAATGAGGATTTCCCTGATGATCATGTATTCCTCATATCATCCGAGGACCCATGGTATGATGATATTTTGGTCTATCTCTGAACTCAAAAATTTGGTCTTCACCTTTCTTAGGATAACCGATGTCGTATCCGACACTAAGACTCATGTTACCTCCTCATAGGAGATTTTATCTATAGTATAGGTGTTGACACTATCCTTCAACGATGCCTCACCCTTGAAGAAGTAGAGAAAGTTCTAAATGATTTCCACAATGGTCCATGAAGAGGTCACCTATCTGGCATGTCCACTACACAAAATATCATTCGAGCGGGTTATTTTTGGCCCATGTTGTTTCATGACTGCATCCATGTAGTTAAGTGGTGTGACAAGTGTTAGTTATACAAACAAAAGGCTCGAGCACCCCTCGACTTCCTACATGTAGTCATCACAACTAACCCCTTCTGTAAATGGGGCATCAATTTCATGATGTGTAACCCTCCATCCAGTAACGGACACAAGTAAATCGTAGTTGTCATTGAATACTTCACCAAATGGGATAAATCTATGCCCACATTCAACAATATGATTTATATCGCGACACACGTTTTCTTTAACCATGTCATCTTCTGCTTCAGGGTTCCCCTACAACTGGTCTCTGATCACGATAATCACTTTGAAAACAAAGTCTTTGCGGATCTATATACTAAATTGGGATTCACCCATGAATTCACATCACCCTATTACCCATAGTCTAATGGGAAATTTGAAGAAGTCAACAAAATTATAAAAACCATGCTTCAATGAACAGTCGACAAACACAAGACCAATTGGCATCACATGCTTTTCTCAGTCTTTTGGGTGTATCAGAAAACTGTCAAAATGACTATCGGTTTCACGCCTTTTCACTTAGTCCACGACATCAATTTTGTACTCTCCATTGAGTGCAAAATCCCAATGTTGTGCACTGCAATTGATCTCCTTCCTAACACACCACCACTTGAGCAATGATTCTTAGCCCTCAAATATCTCGATTAAGATCGAAGGGCCTCGTTACAGAACAACGAAGCATCTAAGAAGCATTCCAAATCCACCTTTTATCATCAAGTCAACCTTCTATATTTTACCAAAGGATACCTTGTGTTGGCCTACGATATCGCCCACAATACTCTTGGCCATGGGAAATTTGAGTCCCTTTGACGAGAACCCTATGTCATCCGTCATTTCCTTACTAAGGGAGCCTACATTCTAGTTGACCTTGAAGGGGATATTTTCACACCGTTCGCACCTCCGATATCCATAACTGATCATATTCAATGGTACTCTCAGTCGCTCATTCCAGTTCAGAGCTTTAGGGGGCCCTTTTGGTTCCCCAGACGCAGGTACACATCACCTTTCCAGATTTTATTCTCAAGAAATTTTTATATATGCTTTATTTTCATATATGTTTCACATATGGTATTTGGTTTGTATGTACAAGTCCTCATCAATGGTCTCATTCACACCATTAGTTGTGGGTTTCATTTATCCCTTTTAGGTATAGATTTAAAACTAGCATGAACTCCCACCCCATGCTCACAGCCGCATTTTCCAATCATACCCCATGAAATTTATCCCTAGGGTCCCTACGGGTGGCTCTACATCACCCTAACCTCCATCCATTATGGTGCTACCACCCGCTATCCTTCTCCCCCACATGAGTTATCCCACATACATTGTCCCTTAAGCACATTGACACTCATGCTGATTTTTCCCCCTTAGGATTGGGAGTCCTTATAGTTTTTCATCTCAAAGAATGAACCTCATACTTCTTCTCATCATTTTTTATCCTACCCACTATGGATTCCCATATCATTTGGTTTTAATTTTAATAGATGCACCTCCACATCATCATTTACCCTACATTTCATCCACCACTACTTTCCCATCTACAAGCTCATCCTCCATTCATCTACTCAGTACTGACACTAATCAATGTGGCCCCCACCCTCAAATAGTCTCTACTTTCACCATATACCATCTGAGCCATACTTCTCTGGGGAACATGTTTTTGTACATGTACTTTCAACCCCATTATTTATTCATTTGGTAAATGTATAAAACATCTCTCAATTCCAACAAGAACCACAGATTTTGGTCATTGCAACCAATGAAGTTTTTCCTTAGCACACAACAACCCATGTCTTATGGGATAAATCCATAGGTGCGGACACTAACCGATCTCCCTAGATCCACCTGGTATCTAGAACAAAACAGGACAGAATACTACACTTTCCCTAGATCTAGCCTATTGAATGAACTAAGAGATAAGGGTTGTGTACATACCTTATGAATGCTTTCCTTAGATCTATGTTGTTCCAAGCTTTGCTCCAATTCTCTCGTCCCGTCTAGATCACAACAAAACGAACCAATCGAAGTAAAGGCAGATTAACTTATTCAATGACTAGTCTATACATATGATCAAGGAATTATGTAATAAAATGATATCATCTTTATGGGAAAGGGAAATATTGTTGTATTAAATTAATTGAAAGTGAAACTTACAACCTGATCCTTGATTTCATAGGTCTCCTTTCGATGGCTTCTAGCTCTGACACACACACTTTCTCATGCATGAAGAAAATCAACTACTTGTGATGACCTTTCTGTTGTCTCTAGCTGCTGTAGCATCAGTCCTCCATACAATCTTGCACTGATTCTCTAATCAATCTCTTGCTAACTTGTTGCTTGCTCAAATTAACCCTTTCCATGAGAAATCTCCTCAATATATAGGAAGAGATGGTTTAGTTACTTGGATAGGGAATGATCCCAAGATATCTGGAATGCCAGTACTTGAATAACCACTCGAAAGCCAACTCACCCTTCTAGAAGATTCCCTTCTAGAAGATTTGAGATATTTATCTTTTTCTTCTTTAAAATCATGTTCACACCCTAACCATGAGTACAGTGCGAGAAGTTCACACCCCAGCTTAAAGCAGCCTGCGAGAAACAGGCATTCTCGCAGGTGAATATATAAGCAGCCTGCGAACATGTTTCAAAATGTGAATTTTGGAAGAAGGCAACTGTAACTTTTCTCAGGAAAGTATTCTTGGTAAAGAGCTTGATTTTCTATCATCATATCCTCATCATGACATCATCACAATGACCAAATTTATGGATAACAGAATTCCCCCCAAAGTCTGAGAGCAGAACCAGTGATAGTCGATAGACTTTGTAAGCTGCATGTGTGTGTCAAGAACCAAAAGCACATCTAATCAGAGACCTGCAAACATCCAAGCATCAGCAGAATATCATATATATCAAATCTGAGGTAGGCATTCCCATACTCAGATCATAGACTGA
>ML788454.1:292826-303916 GCA_009831015.1 Picea engelmannii
TCATCCTCCCTTGAAATCTGGCCTTCTTTTCTTCTTATTTCCTCTGAAATTCAACTTGTATCAAATGAATGTATAATGATGTTTATTTATACCATTTATGTCACTTCCTTTTAACATTAGGGCCGACCTGACACTTTCTTATTGTGTAATTCTTTTCTTTAATTATCTTCAAGGCCTACATGTACTTCCTTCTTCAATTCACTTTGTCATTTTCAAAAATTCATTTCTCCTCAACCATGAGGATCCATGTGACGTGCCACATACCACCAGAAACAACATGATGTATACTATCCATTCATGGGTGTTGTATATGCATGTGCATTTTCCTTCATGTCCAAATACCTTTATCAATCTTGCGGTCCAAAACCCATGACTAGGGTTGACATCAATGACAACAACCAATCTTCCAACACTACGCAACTATATCAATCTATTTTTAAGGAGTAGTACAAGTTTCTTGTCAAATTTTGGAATGGGATATGCCAATGGGAAAACAAGATAAAAACTATTGCAATAATTTAACCAATCAGATCAAGCAAAAGCAGGAAAATATTAAAAGGGTTAGTAGCTGAGAAACTAATAAACATTGTTGTGCAACTACACTATTCTTTTTCTGTAGGTTGTTGTTGCGCAACAGGCATGATGTGCAATAGTGATAGAGCAACCATTTTGCTTCCAAATGGACAAAATTGGGTCATCACAGGTGTCATCTCGCCTCCAGCAAGTATTAAGGTCGAAGAACATCATCTTAGGGAATCAAACATTGATTTTGATCAAGTTATTATGATGTAATTAATGAGTCCAAGTTGACTCCTTTTTGTTAGCAGTTTGTTGAATATGTGAAACCGATTAGAATTATCATAGGATGATAGTTGGATTCTAATTTAGGAGCATAGGAAGATATTTTTGTATATATTTCATGTAGTTATGAGAGCTAAGAGTTGGAAACTTTGTAAGGAAGAGACTATTGAATACTTTTTGTAATTTCTATCTGATATTAATAAAATTACTGGATCATAAGTCCCTAATATTTGACTCCATAGATACATGTGATTGTATTGCTTTGTGCATGTGATCTTACAATTTTGTCTTCTAGTCTAAATGAATCTATGTTGTATGGATTCTTCTTTGTGCTAATATGAATTATATGTATCATAATTCATTTGTAGTTGATTCTTTGTTGCATGTATTTCATTTTTCCTTCTACCATAATCACCTTGGGATTTATCCTTGTTAGATTCCTTAAGGGGTTATTTTTTTCTCTGTGATCTTCTATCTACAATGATGTCTAATTGGCTGAAAGAAGTGCTCTTTATCTTGCCTTTGATAAGTCACTTTTCAATCTACCAAGTATCCAGTAAACCTTCATTTATTCTAAATTTTCTGTGACTCCATTGCCCAATGAAATTTTTGTCCACATTACCACGAAATCATTAAATTCATTCCAAAATTAGAGATCGAACCTTTGATTCAAAACCAAATCAATCCTTTCAATGATTGATTTGAAGAAAGAGAGTCCATTCTGGGTTGGAAGGGCCAGCTTCCAGCCTCAAGTTTTTTTGTGGTTACCTTTGTGATTTTCCTCCTCAGCCAACGCAATTTATAGAGTTCTAACACAATGCGCATAGTGCACGGTCCACGCGACTGACAGTCGAAAAAACTGTGTGGACACAGAAACAACACATTCATGATTTTGGTTAGGCTTCAACCACTTATGGGGTGGAGCAGATCAAAACCATACCTAAAATCTCCCCAAAATTCCACATGATGATAACTGAAAGGGATGGGAGGTACCTTCAAAGACCTCCCATTCACATTTGAAACTAGTTTGGAAAAATCTTTCCATCCTCCTATAAATAGAGGGGCATTATATGCAAATAAGAAGAAAAAATTTGAGTATTTTTATGTTGTTCAATTTGTCTTTGAGAAGCCATATTTATCCTAGAACTCTTTGATAATTCATAGCAAGTGTTTCACCTCTCTCCTCTTGAGAAGTTCCACAATCAATTCTTCACCATTGTATTTTCATTTTCAGCTATTGTTAGAAGTCTAGAGAAATCTTTGTGTTTGGGAACTCAAGAGCCTTCCCAAATGTTATCACTGAAATTTCATCCGCAAATGGTCATAGGAATCCAGCATCTCCAAACACCTATTAGTTCATTCATAGCCCCAAAAATACATTTCCAAAGGGCACAAAAACTATACACTTGGCTATAAAATTGACATGCACAGAAACACTACAGGAAGCGCGCGCGCATGCGTAGGCCAAAGAAGCCAAAAAAGAGCACATACTCTCGATGCACGACTGTGTACAATAAAATCCATGCACTCATGTGAACGAAACATTTATGGTTCTTGTCATCCCCTCACCCACTTCTGGTTCAACTCCCAAGTCGATTTGACCCTCAAATCCGAGCTGAATCCGAGTGGGGGGTTGGTCAAAGATCTAAGGGTTCCCTAAAGGGCGCCTTGTTCACACTAAAGACCAGTTGGATAGTGCCTCAAATACTTTCTATAAAAAGAGGCCATGGGTGCACTATGAATTCAAGAATCTCATTGTATTTTTATGTTGCCTATATTCTCCTACAAGGAACCTCTTTCCTTCTTGGAGAATACTAGCATCATCTCATTAAGCTATTCACCTCACCTCTTGAGGGAATAAGCTTGGATTTATTCACCATTTACTTTATATTTTCCCATTTGTAAGAAGATATATCACATAGGGGACTCAAGAACCCTCCCTTGGAGGAGGAGGGGATCCATAAGTCCCCCTTTCTCTTTGGTTTTTTCCCACTAATATAATTTCTCCATTGGTGGCAGGAATATTGGTCAATTGTTTGATTGATTTTGGTTCTAATTTCCCTATGCATTTTAGTTTTGTTTCTTTAGTTATTATTAGCTTAGTTGATTGTTTATTTCATGTGATTGATTCATTTGATTCATACACTAACCTTTTTCCTATCTAGTAGGCCCAACTAGACTTGCAAGTGTCCCTCTTTTTCTCATTCAAGTAGCGAAAAGGATACAACACCAAGGAGGAAGATGAGACTCATAAGTTTCCATATTTCTCCTAGGTGTTATCAATTTGAAGATCAGACTCATTTGGTAAATATTCCTTGTGTCTCTTTCTTGCATCAATTTTAGTTGTTACATGCTTAGTTTAGTTTTATTTATTTGTTCTTTCTTTCTTGTTTTTTTATTCAATTGAGCCACTAATCAACTAAAAATTTGTTGTATTGTCTTGCTAGCCTAACGAGATATTTAAGGGACCTCTTTTTTCTCACCCAAGTGGAAAAAATAACTTAACAATAAGAATTGATGAACACCAAATGAGTTAATGGAAAGAGCATTGGTGTTTTTTCTTTTTGTGTTGGAAGAGTTAGCCTAAAAGGATTCGACGTGCACCAAATAAATTCTTGTGAAAGGTGTCAAATAAACCGGGGGTGTTTGTAAGAAGGTATCTGAACAATTCGAAAAAAAATCATGTGAAGTGCGGGTGAGTAACTATGGAAACCAACGATGTTTGCATTAACTCCTCCAGTCAAAACTGGAGGATTTTATAATAAGTCTTCATGTTAGCACTAGAATTTAGCTTCAGATTGCATTGAAGGTAAGCCCAGTACCCATCAGTTTATACAGTAAATGTAAATTATTTTTAGGTGATCAAATGAAGAGGACTCAATGATAGTAACGTTCTAACTCATAAATATGGACTAGCATGTACCATCCATTGAGGCATTGAATCAAATTCAGTTAGTAGGTTGGAGTAAGGGTGAATAGGAGGAAGATTTAGTGAGAAAGGTGTAGAGGTCTTCTATGAACATCATATTTTCTAGCAGCCTAAGGAGGAAAAATTTAAACACAAGGTCATATTGGATTCAAATTTCAAGGAAGCTAAAAGAAATCATAACAGTACTATCATCGAACATTTATCATAATACAGTTACGACAATCCATTTGAATCAATCAAGCATGAACTCTCTCAGTATCAGAGGAAAATAAGACAAAGTAAGAAAGTTGACTTAGATTAACCACGTTGTCTCAAGAACAAATACATCACCAGAGAACCATTGTTCTTCCTAAAAATATTACAATAGCAGGGATCTTGGCTCACCCATTCCACACACACCACTTAAAATTATCAAAATTGAGTGTTTATACTCAAAACAAAAATCGCATAATAATAATCGAGAAGTTGCATTGAAGGCATTACGTGTGCATGCTTCATGTTAGACTGTGTATACAGTCTCTGACCAGACATGAACTATGATTAGACATAAGAGGACTTTAGAATGAACCTGTTGATGAGATGACTAACTAGTGGTCCTTTCCTGCGCTTTCTACTTATGGAATAAATGAAGTTCAACCACCACCAACCACCTTAATAACTGCTTCATTGCGATCGGAGATGGCTCAGTTCAACTTTGCACCTGTAAGATGTGGCAGCCTCAACATTCTCCGCATGGATCTGAGTTGGATGCTTACAGGGAAGCCTGACGACAAACGTGGTTGTTGTCGAAGTGATTGGCGCACTCGATACGGAGTATTAGGCAAGAGATGTCCAGGTGGATACTTGTAAATGGACGAGGAGACTGATGATAGTGTGGGGGCCACACAAGAGGGAGTTGAGGTGTAATTGGATGGAGGTGATGTGGAGCGAAGTGGCATAGGTGGCGGGAGATGAGAAGGGGATAAGTACGGGAAAGACAGTGAGTGGAAGATATATAGAGGGTGAGGAATTGATGAGGGGTAGCCATTTATCGGCTCGGGATAGGACACTATGTGCACATGCACATATCGGGGCTGTGAAAAGTGGTTTGGAACCTCCCCTCTTTTGGGCCTAATGTGTGCCTCTGGCTGACATGTAGCACCTTCACAAACCACGGCTGTTTTTCCAGGCCTGCTCTACCTTTTTTATCCTGTGTGCATGTTGAGGCCCTGATATGGCCATAGATTGTTGATCTAGGGTGCTCAACTCTCGACCACCCAGATCTGCGAGAACCATATCATGTCGCGCCAAAACGTCCCATCATTCCTCCAACCTAGGATATAAGCCAAATTGTGGGTTTTTTCCCATTTCCTTTCATCATTTTGCCAAGGGGCCAACTTCCTAGGAAAACAACCCCTCACCCCCTTTACAAATTTATGTGATAACACTTCCAATAAAATCGAGTGAGTTGGTAAAAACATCCCCGAAGGTTTTGGAGTATTTTACCTCAAGTATGTCGATGAGTAGAGCAGAAACTAAAGAAGTTTTGATTAACTCCCTTGAAGAGGTCAAATGTGATAACATTAAAATCTTCGGATGAATCAAATATTTTAGTGTGAAAAATGCCAGTTAGGCTGGAATATTTTCATAGTTATCTCCCCAATTTACAATGCATTTTCTCGAGTTTGAACTAATTCTTGGCGTAGGGTTTTAGCTTAGGCTCCTGAATTTAATGATAAGGTCATGAGTGGGCTGGATATTCACACATAGATGGTTTTGAATAGGCTTAATGAAATTTGGGATTGGTGGAAATGTCCACTGGCTAAGGTAGATAATTTCTTCTCCTTTTAGGTTTTAGTCTTGTTGATTAGTGCTCAGATGATTAAGGGGTTTATATTTTGAGGTTGAAAAAATTATGTGGATGACATTGGTTGTGGCCCAAACAAAATCATTGTTGGTTTTGGGCCAAGGTGAGAGGTGGAGGTTATGTCATAGGGTAAAGGGGAAAATTCACTATCGCCGCAAAGAACTTAGGAGACTAGGGTCCAAAGGGAAGAAAATAAAAAATTAATAATAAAAATTTAACCCTAGAACAATTTTATCAGTGAAAGATAAATGGTAAAGTTGGATTTAGGGCTTACCTGGAAATGAATTGACACGTGTACCGGGTAGTTTGATGGTGGGTGGTTCTCTCTCTTTCAACAACTTGACAATGTACTCACTCTGGAGCTCCTTTTCTCTTTTTGTTCACTTGGTAAACAAAGGTGAAGAAAAGATGGGTGAGAAAATTCTTTTATAGGCTTTAAGTGGAATAAATGCAATGAGAAAAAGTCATACGTTTCTACCAAAGGAAATTATGGGAAGTTCTCCAGTATACAATGGAATACCTTGTGCCAAATTCCCAGTGTAAACCATGGGAATTTATGTGAAGTGAATCGGTGGTTGCAGAGGGTAAGGGATGAACTCCTCCTATCAAACCAGGGTAGTTTACGTAAAGTCATTCGATGATAAAAATATCGTTCAGATACTTATGAAGGAAGTATCTTAATGGTTACCAGAGTTGTTGGAGGGAACTCCTTCGGTGTACACCATAGCAGTTTATGGTAACTCCTTCAGTGTATACCAGAGGGATTTACACTAAGTTTCCATGAAATAAGGAACTCATCTTTGAAATTTTTCTTAAGTTCCCAAAGTTAAAAAAATGCAAACTCAGCCAAAATATGAAACTTAAAGTGTCATGCTTAGAGAGGGATAAGAAATAATTAAGAAAAACACAAGTAAAGGATTTTTCAAAGAATAATAAAAGGGGAATCAATTTTCTTGGAGGGGGATTAGCAAGAAAATGGAGGGTTGTTGGTGCCTAACACAATAGGACCCATGGGCTCTACTAGATCCTTCTATATCAATAGAATAAATTATACATGTATGAAATACTATTCCTTGGTCTATAGAGTAGATAGTTTTTCAGACTATTCTAGTGGACTTTGTAGACATTGATAAAGCCTCTTCATCAACATAGGAGCATGATCAGTTCATTGGGGATATTTACCATTCTATTTTTCATGATTTCCTCGATGAAAAACTACTTTCAGATGAGGTTATCCTTGAAGCCATGTCTATGGCTAATAAAACATGAGAAGAGATGTATCATCAATCATTATTTCTTCCCAATCTAGAAATTTTTACAGCTGACAAACAAAACCTCCTTGAGATTCATCCCTCGTGTAATTCAGAAATCAATAAAATATGAATGAAATCTCACTTTAGAGAAAGAGAAAACCTTATCATAATTTTTCCTCTCTATTCACTCATGCTTGTCCCTCCATCAAGTATTCCTTTTATTAATCAAAAGGTAGTTTTATTAGTTTCAACCACCTTTATTTATGTAGTTAAATATTTTTTTATCAAGAGGGACAACTATTAATAAATAATAAAAATAATAGAGGGTTTTAATAAATAATAATTATTGGCACAAAATCAAGACTAGGGTTCTCGACAACCACCAACAAAAAGATTCCATTGTAGCCTACGAACTTTGGCATATTCAACCTTATGGAAGGGAAGGAGGTTTTTTGACAGGCATAATTGACCACTTGTCAAAGCAAGAGAAACAACTTGGTTTGAGGTCCTTAGAGCAAAACCTAAGTCGTTTGGTATGGTTGTTCCTGACAGGTTTTATGGCTTTGTTATCTAACGAAACAATCTTCCCTCATAAGAGAAAATATATAAAAAAGTTATCCTAAGGATACTACGAACCAGTATTTAAAATTATAATTCTAAATAAAAACAAATCTAAAATATTTAGATTAACTACTTTAAAGGAAATAAAATAATAAAAAACTAACTAATTTGTACAGATGTACAAGATTCTGGAAATCTTGTGAAATGGAAATTTTAAATCAATAATAACATAACTATATCCCATGCAAATGATAAAAAAGCCCAATCATATACAAGGAGAACTACATAAATTCCTACAAAACGCTCAAGACAACAAACAACATGAGAAACATAAAATAAATTCATATGCTTTCAATCAAACTAGAGAAAAGTGATTTTAAACATGAGAAAAATAAGTCTAATCAAACTAATCATAGTAATTTAACTAACCTTTAAATAAATGATTCACATTTAAAATCATAAGTATAAGCAAACTACAAAGCTAAAAGAACATAAATAAAACTATCTTGGCCAAGAGCTTGTTAAAATATGATAATTGAATCTTCCTTCACATTAAATGTAATAATCACCTATCAGCGGCAAGCAAGAGTCATTTAAGCAATTTGAGATTTAAAAAAAAATACTAAACAGAGGCACGGTCAAGCAAAGATTCGTAATCTCTCTAACTGCAAAACAATTATGATATCAATTCTAACTGCATTTCAAAATCAAACATATGGCATTTTTTTTAGTTTGTGAAGAACATTCCATGAACTGAAACACACATATAATTAATAATAAAATTTATTTAACTATTGTTGATAACAATCACAATAGTCAAAATGTAATCCTCTATCTTACAAGAAGAATCAATATAAGTAAGAATAGTGAATTAAAAAGTTAACCATTTATCTTTAAATAACAATTTAAATATTTATCAGTCATATAGTTTTCAATAAAAATATGAGACATAGTCAAGATTTTACTTGAAAACAACCTAAGTGAAAACAACGAACAATTAAAGAAAAGACTACTTATAAATCATGCATTGAAACAAAAAAAACTTACAAAAGCATTGATAGTAATATCCTATCATGCATTGATAGCAAAAATCCTAATATGTTCATCATTCCTCCTCTTGTTGGAAACACCTCCATATCTACGTATTTAAAGTAAAGCACAATTTTATTATAGAAATAGAATTAAGAAAAGGAAACATAATTCCTCTATGGTTTATAGAGACTAATCTCCCCCTCAGTTCTGTTCTTCAGTCACATATTTAACATATTTATCAACTTAACGAGAACTCTATAGAGTTCTCGTTTTTTTGTGGGTCCAATTTTTTACCCTGTTTTTTAAAATGGTGTTATCGGTAGCATGTCCCTTCTGTTTTAGGTGTTTTTTTTATATTTAAAATTTTTCGATTCACAATGTTTCCACATTATTTTCTTAAATGCTTATTTTTCATCTTTTTTCAAATTTTTCAAATTTTGTTTTTTTTATTCAACGATGTTTTAAGTCATTTATTCATGCTTCTTTCAATCTTAAAAATATTTTTTACTATTAACTTTTTTGAAGTTATCATTTTTCATATAATTTTGTCTCCTTAATAAATTTATTGTTCCTTACTTTTTAAATATAGTGGAAAACGTCATTTTTAATACATTGTTTACCTTTACTTCAATACATAGAAAAAAAATGTAATTAAATAACATTATTTTTTAATATTTAGAAAACAAATATACATTTTATAGCCATATATAATAAAAAAACATATACATTTTGGTACCTATTTCTTTAAAATAGCATGTCAAATAAAGCATTTTTATGGACATAATTGAACAAAAAAATTAAAAATTTTATAAAAAAAATTATCATTTTCTTTCATATTTCTATACATTTGAAGTAAAAAATGACAACATTTAATAAACTTTTTCAATGTACAGTGATTCACATATAAATAAAATGAAAAAGAAAACAATAAAAAGATTCACCACAAAACAACAATAGATATATCTTCATTCTTATTTTAAAATTTGAAAGTCAAAACATTACAGTTATAGCTCATCAAAAAATTGCAAAATTGAGCATAGTCTTCAAGGGAATCTTAAAACTAATCAACAATATCATATATCCCAAATTCATCATTCTCAATAAACACATTATCATCTTCTTCAATGTTATTTTGTGCTTACATTGTGTCATTTTGTTCTTCCATTGGCTCTTTGATATCCGCAAGTTCTTCAAAGTGATCATCTCCAATCATTCCTCCTAATTATACTCGAGGTTCCTTTGACATTTTTACCACCTTTTATTCACTAAAATCTTCTTTCCTCAAGCCAACTTCTTGCATTTCATCTGGAAGAGTTGGAATAACATTATTTATTTGTTGAATAAAACTGCACTGCATCGGGTCACTTTCAATGGCTATGCAGTTCCTTCCTTTTTGTCAGCAACACGCTAATGTTGTACCTAATCACCAAATACAAAATAAATAATAAATTTAGATACTATAAAAAGACATAAATTAAAAATAATATAATATAGAAGTATGATTTCATAAATATTAGATCATAATTCTTACCTGAACCCAAGAACAAATCCAAAACTCAATCTCCTTCATTTGAAAATGTATCTATAAGATAATTAATTAATGCTTGTGGTTTTTGACAAATGTTAACCATCTCTCCTTTCAAATATTTTCCCTCATATGTTATATTTATAACCACAACATTGCATACCAATAAACTACTAGGAGTGTCTCCATCATTTGCATTGACAAGAAAAGAATTATAAGAATCATTTTGTGTCCAGGTTGCAAGATGATTCTTATAATTCTATTCTTGGGGTTGGACAGGCTAGGGTGATGTCGGGCATCACCCCAGCCTCCCTGTAGCTAAGGAATCGTCCCATGGGACCGTGCCTTAGCCGCACAAGCCCCGGGCATTGCCCAGTAACCACCAAGGGCCAAAAATAAAAACATTTAAGTAAAAAACAATACAAAAGATAAAAAAATTTACAAAGTATACCTAAATTTGACTTTTTTCTTCATTTTTTTCAAAACATATTAAGGATTTTGTTAAAAAAAATTGAAAAAAAATCTCAATTTTTTAAAAAAGTTGGGATTTTTTTAGAAAAAATTTGAAAACATCTAAAAAAATTTAAGGTTTTTTAATTTTCGCATGAAAAATTATCATGAGATTCAAAGATGATCTTATAATTGTTGTTTTGGTAAATGGTAACAATTTAAAAAATAACTAACCTATGAAATGCTAGATTCTCCTAGGATGTCTTCTCGATGTTTCTCCCTTGTATCTTGCTCCAAATCCTTTAACGAATATTACCCAAGATATCACACAATGTGAAAAGACAAAACAAGATTGTGTATATATAACACAAAAGATATAAATTATTATTAGTATAACGAATGTGGGATAAATAAAAATTAGGTATATTGTCTACATATATACCTAAAATTATGTGGATCATCACTATGTTTATTGAATGTGGGATAAATAAATAAACATAAGAAATATTGTAATTAACAAGTAAATAACAAAATAAAAGAGTAAAATATGTTTTTAATTTTTAAGGGAAAAAATGGGTGGAAATTTTGGAGGGAAAAATTTGAGGGTGAAATTTTGGAGGGAATATTTAGGGGTGAAATTTTGGGGAAAATTTTGAGGGGGGGATTTTGGAGGGAAATTTTTTTTTTTTTTTT
>ML788454.1:311305-371652 GCA_009831015.1 Picea engelmannii
TATGGAGTTGCAATGTTGGTTTCATAGAGTACACATGAGATATTGTTGCAGGGATTTATTTATAGTGCCATTAATATAACACCCTCCTATCTCTGTAACACAGGGTCAATCATTCAACCGTTGCTTACAGAGAGGCACTGAGATGATTTGGAAAATTTCATGTAGGAGTTGTATCTCACTAATGTGAAGATGTAGATACTTGTATGTTTGGACCCTCATGCTGCAAAAATACAATGATTATTTACCTCATTTTGTGGATGTCCTTTATTTTGTCAAGCTGGAGAATTGGCCTTGCCTACCTGATGAGAGTTATCGTGGGTCACAGGAATGACAGGTGGTTTAAAATTATTTTGAAAGCTGAAACAATTGACATAGACAATATATATTCCCTGATCTGTATTTCTTTGTATGTGATGTATTTGTTCTATGTTAGATGTCATGGACTAGAATATAGAACCGGTAGCACTGCAACACTTTATCTAGATTATTCAGTTGTTACATTATGAATTTAGGCGAGTGATTGGCCCTTGTAGGTGAGGGATTGAAGAGAGTGTTGCATCATTTTGCAATTTTCCTAGTTAGGAACAGAGGAATCTCCCCCCATAAGAAAGGGGGAGGTAGAGGAAGGTTTTCATATTCATTATTTATTGCATCTTCTACCATTCTGAGTATTTCAGCAGGGGAAGGTTTTCATATGCATTATTTATTGCAGTTGCTACCACTCTGAGTATTTAAGCGGTCTTTTTTAAAACTCTTCAAAGCTGAATTTCTCCCAACACTTTCAGACTTTGTATGAGATGATGTTGAATTGTAATTAAAACCTATATTTCCTTTCTAATTTATCAAGTCAATGTCTATGCGTGTAGATGTTTTGTTGATAAAAATTTTATCTTTAAAATAACCCTAAAACTCTTTGAGCATTAAAGGATGATGACCAGTGCGCAGACCATATTTTTCTAAACACACAAACTCTGCAATTTATGTTGTTCAAACGTGCCTACGGAGAAATCATTCCAATTACTAATAATAAAACAAATTATTCTACCCATCCATTCATATGGATATTGTAGGAATGATTCAAGTCAAATCATACAGAGTTGGAGGGAGTTTTAATTGAAAATACGGACATGTGTATGCTCCAAAATATTAGTAAAATGTATCATTGTAAATGAAGGCGAATTGATACTCCCAGCATGCAAACAAGGGAATTCGACGCAAAATGGAAAACATGTGTTTGTAGGATGAATTGTTCAATGTTCAACAGAGTATCCACATCGAGTTTTAGTCACAGGGGAGTGTGGGCAGCACTGTGGGGTATATCAATGATTGTAGCCAACCAATAGAGGGTTGTTAATTTAGTGTACATAGTGTACTCTAGAGTTAGCCTACTCCAATTGAACACCATTAATAAATATATGAAGAAATAAGTACACTAATATGTGGTGGTGGCATTTACAGATTGAACACCATTAATACAAATTAATAAATATTTGTAGAAATATGTAAACTAATCTGTGGTTGTGTCATGATTACATTTACAGATTGAACACCATTAATAAATATTTGTAGAAATGTGTACACTAATATGTGGTTGTGTAGGTTTACGTTTAATAACCCTTCTAGTAGTACGCTAAAGCAGACACTATCGTACAGGAGTAAACTTGCAATTAATATGTCGACACCAACTTGAGGCCACGAAATTAATGGTCACAACTCAGCAAGGCACAACCTGAAGGCTTATGGAGCTCTCTATGGATTAAATCAATTGTTTTATTTTGCATTGCATTGGCTTTTTCCTCTACTGGAATAATTTTTGTTACAAATGCAATTCTGAAATGTTTAGATTGGTTTTGCAATTAAAACGTCCAATTGAAATTCTGAAAAGTTGTTTATGTTCAGAAATAAAAGATGTTTAGATTAGTTTTGAAATAAAGTCGTCGACACCAACTCCAAGCCATGGAAATAATGGCTCCATTTATAAATGGAACTGTTTAGATTGTTTTTGCAATTAAGACATTGACAGCAACTCCAATTGCAATTCTGAAAATTTGGCTCAGTTCATAAATGAAAGATGTTTAGATTGGTTTTCCAAGTTTCCAATGCAGATAAGAAACGAGTTCTACACATACTTTTGAAGTAGTTATTTTGTAAGCCTTGAAGGCATTTTTGTACTAGCTATTAATCAACCTAGGTCTATTAGTTCCAGAAGCTACTACTTTACGGTGGCTTTTGGCCAGTGTTTTTCATATAAAATGTTCTGAATGTACATATTTTGCTAAATTCATAGTTAAGGGATTGGAGCTTACCGAGTAAGAAAACACTATATCAGGAATTGGAGCTTACCGAATAAGAAAACATAAGCATTTCACATGTTGATGATTCATGAACACAATAAAATTCAACAATTGTTCATCCATGAAATTTTAAGCAGAAAGGCATTTATATAATTGTCATAGGAAACAATGTTTTTGTCGTACTTTAGAGTAGCTTCATGAGCAACAGCTCTAACTTTCGTCTTCTCGGTTCTCTTTTTCTGGATAACTTCCAAAGAAGCACTGACAATAGACCTAAAATAAGACTTGTTTGTTGTACGTCTCCTCTTCTTTACTTGCTCAACATGAATGTCCTAGTGATGGGAATAACAAGCGATGAGTGAACATGCATAACCCACTACACATAATCTGCAACATATAGCCATAAAAAATGATCGGTTCACCTTCTTGTGTTGTTTCTGGTACATTGCAGTCCAGGTAAGATTGGATGTCTTCAGGTGATTGTGGAAATACCTCTTACATTTGGAATTGGCAAACAAGAATACCTGTGAATTTCCAAGGAAAAATAATTGAGAATTGAAACTATTAGATTTTTCACCAGAAAAACGTATGAAGACAGTCTTTTGTATACAAAAAAATTACATTATGTTGTCAATATAGGCTTTAAACATAGATAATACACATCACTTGTTTGTGGGACTCAATTCTAGCATTCTCTAGATATTTTATCTATAGTATTGTAAGCATAAAACAATGTGCAGAAATAGAGCTTCCAAAGCATACCTAATCAACCATGCAGAGTTTGGAGAATATCCTCAATCCACTTAATGAAGCATGCAATATTTACTCAAATGATTTAATCACAAAAAATGGCATGCAGAGTTTAAGAAATATCTACCCACCTGAGAATCCGATCGGATGAACCCGATACCCTTGCCAGGGTAGATCTTTGCATCGCTGAAGTGGCAAATTGATGTCCTGCAAATATTGGAGAAAGACGGAAGAAAAAAAAAGTATGAGATGAACAGGCTATCTATGAAAACAAGGGTTGAAAATTGAGAAGAAAAACAGATATATTTTATCCTATGGTCCATTAGAAAAGGGGGCAACTATGTAATACCAGTACTACACAACGAATAGATTTCCACCAAAAGTGCAAACATGCAACATCATTTCTGTATAAAGATAGTACAAAGGATGGAAGAATGAAAAGACTTCTATTAATTTCCACAAATAACCAAATTAGGTCTACATAACTCAAAAAGTATATCAGGAAACAATGACAATGTAGGAGTGCCAAAGACATCTCATGAAAAGAATAGACAAAAAAACCAAAAAAAAATTAGACTAGTAAAAGAAAAAAGAAAATAGGAAAAAGGGAAAAAAACATCGACAATAAATAATACATTATAACTGCTGAAATATGGCATCATAAGAAGTTTAGAATTGTTGTAGAAGTTTTCAACCACCAAGTGCATACCCACTACTCATTACCATGTGACCAATCTTCAAAATGACGCTCTCTTTTAGTTTAGGGTATTTCCAGGCTTATATTATGTGAAGAGGTTGGTGGCACCCACTAAGTTCGATTAGGAAAAAATACCAAAAAATGAATTCTAGGGTCAAGTTAGAAGAAGAATGAAGATTTGATCTCCATTCACTCTAATCATCAACTTATCTCTCAAAATAAATAAGAGAACTTTTTAGGGCATCCACATTCAAAGGATTGGGACATGAATCCTATGGACAATGCTCTGAAAGAAAAATTTGGCAATTTTGATGTATCTTCAAAGTTCAAAAAGCACTAATACAGTTGTACCATCCTTCTCAAGTTCTGCAACAATTTCAAGAGCATGTCAAAGTCAAACCTATAAGATCATTGATTATCAGATGTATGATGATACAAGTTGATGATATTCACTCTTAGTGGCTTATTATATTGCATTGGCTAGGCCCTCTTCTACTCTATCTTCTATGTTATATTCTAATAATGACGTATTACTTGTCCAATATATAAAGACATTTTGGTTTTTGTACTCAAGGCCCTCTTCTACTTTATCCTCTATGTTATATTCTAATAATTGCATATTACTTGTCCAATATATAAAGACATTTTGGTTTTTGTACTCATATTCTCATATGGACCTAGTCAAACTCGGACCTGACTCAAACTTAGCAAGCAATTTGAGTTGAGTCAACTTGGAAAAAATAATAAATGCATAAAATATTCAATATTTAATTGATTCATACTGAGTACCTTCTTTTATTTAGAAAAATAAAAAGGATTTTATATTTATGGTTAACTAACTAGCACTACACCATTCTTATAATCAATTTTGTTATGCAGACTGAAACCCAAGCAGCATTATGGACAAGACCTTGAATTACTAGCAAGTTCACTAACGAAAACCCATTTTTTATAGCATTTCAAGATGCCTACGAAAATTTGTGACAAATAAGACCCTCAAGATGATAGTTATAACAACACTCTAGTCCATACTTGAGTTGTGTGTCTTGTCAAGTTCTCAAATACCAAAACATGTTTGTTAGGTCTTAAAAGACTATGTTTTCATTTTAATGTGGATATTTTTTACCAACGTTGTCTCAATGTGTGTGTCATCCCTGAGACATTGCATAAGGGAATGTGTTTACTTCACTCTAATTTGTTGCACTATATGTAATTATTCCAACATGCTTGTATATACTATACATATATTTTAAGATCCCTTTGTTTATAGTTCATTATTTCTTGCGAAATATCGAAAGGGATATGCCATTTCACTTGCCAGCAAAGACCACAACACCAAATTTTTCAATTGAACCTGACAAACTCTAGCTCTCATAGAGGAGACACAAAACACCATTTTATGACCTCTTATAGAGAAATATTAGACCTCCATGAGTTGTTCTGAAGAGCCCTGTGGGAGTAGGACCTTCAGCAGCCAACATCCTTCAACTAGTTAAGGATTTTATAGCCACCGGGGATTGGCATTCTCTTGTTCATTCAAGGTCATATGGCAATTCATTCTTTTCCTTCTTTCTAGTTATCCTATTGCTACAAGATTGTATAATAGTTTGATGTATCCCTTTCTTTATTATCTTCATTAAAGCAGGAATGGGGATAAAGAATAACATCCCTACAACTATTAGGATTGTGCTATAGCAACAAGATTTTTTTTGTTGGAAGTGTTTCAAGAAACATGCCCAGAGGAACCACATTGCATAGGATAGGTTTTTTTCAGCTTAGGTGTCAGGTTTGAAGGGTATAATTACTCTGCCAAACTTACTAGGGACTTGCATAAAGTCTCAACACTTTAGAAGAATGAAGATTTGATCTCCATTCGCTCTAATCATCAACTTATCTCTCAAAATAAAGAAGAGAACTTCTGAGGGCATTCACATTCAAAGGATTAGGACATGAATCCTATGGGCAATGCTCTGAAAGAAAATTTTGGCAATTTTGATGTATCTTCAAAGTTCAAAAATCACTAATACAGTTGTACCATCCTTCTCAAGTTCTGCAACAATTTCAAGCGCATCTCAAAGTCAAACCTATAAGATCATTGATTATCAGATGTATGATGATACAACTTGATGATCTTCACTCTTAGTGTCTTCTTCTATTGCATTGGCATTGGCTAGGCCCTCTTCTACTCTATCCTCTATGTTATATTCTAATAATGATGTATTACTTGTCCAATATATAAAGACATTTTGGTTTTTGTACTCAAGTCCCTCTTCTACTCTATCCTCTATGTTATATTCTAATAGACGTATTACTTGTCCAATATATAAAGACATTTTGGTTTTTGTACTCATATTCTCATATGGACCTAGTCAAACTTGGACATGACTCAAACTTAGCAAGCAATTTGACTTGAGTCAACTTGGAAAAATTAATAAATGCATAAAATATTCAATATTTAATTGATTCCTACTGAGTACCTTCTTTTACTTAGAAAAATAAAAAGGATTTTATATTTATGGTTAACTAACTAGCACTACACCATTCTTATAACCAGTGTTGTTATGTAGATTGAAGCCCAAGCAACATTATGGACAAGACCTTGCATTACTAGAAAGTTCACTAAGGAAAACCCATTTTTGATAGCATTTTGAGATGCCTACAAGAATTTGTGACAAATAATGCCCTCAAGATGATAGTTATAACAACACTCTATTCCATACTTGAGTTGTGCGTCTTATCAAGTTCTCAAATACCAAAACATGTTTGTTAGGTCTTAAAAGACTATGTTTTCATTTTAATGTGGATATTTTTTACCAACGTTGTCTCAATGTGTGTGTCATCCCTGAGACATTGCATAAGGGAATGTGTTTACTTCACTCTAATTTGTTGCACTATATGTAATTATTCCAACATGCTTGTATATACTATACATATATTTTAAGATCCCTTTGTTTATAGTTCATTATTTCTTGCGAAATATCGAAAGGGATATGCCATTTCACTTGCCAGCAAAGACCACAACACCAAATTTTTCCATTGAACCTGACAAACTCTAGCTCTCATAGAGGAGACACAAAACACCATTTTATGACCTCTTATAGAGAAATATTAGACCTCCATGAGTTGTTCTGAAGAGCCCTGTGGGAGTAGGACCTTCAGCAGCCAACATCTTTCAACTAGTTAAGGATTTTATAGCCACTGGGGATTGACATTCTCTTATTCATTCAAGGTCATATGGCACTTCATACTTTTCCTGATTTCCAGTTATCCTATTTCTACAAGATTGTATAACAGTTTGATGTATCCCTTTCTTTATTATCTTCATTAAAGAAGGAATGGGGATAAAGAAGAATATCCCTACAACTATTAGGATTATGCAATAACAACAAGATTTTTTTTGTTGGAAGTGTTTCAAGAAACATGCCCAGAGGAACCGCATTGCATAGGATAGGTTTCTGTCAGCTTAGGTGCTAGGTTTGAAGGGTATAATTACTCTGCCAAACTTACCAGGGACTTGCATAAAGTCTCAATGCTTTAGAGATCAAATCGTTCAGGAGGACAGACCACAATGAGAATAAAACATTGGTGAATGGCTTAATAAATGATTGCAATCACCAGTAAACCAACACCTTATCGATAGAGCACCTCAAATTGACTATGCAAAGTTTGAAATCAGGTTCAACAGTATAAATCTTGCACTCACTAAATAGTATACCGAACCTAGTTCTTATCAAAACATTTTTGCCACTTGTCACCATTCATAATAGCCCGGTCTAACCAAATATCAGGGAGCACATAGCCACACCTTAGAGCACTTGAGACAAACCCCAAGATGATCCCAGCAATAAACTACAAATAATCCACCAACAGCTGACTAGTCACCAATAGATGAATCAACCTGACGTTTCTTCAAATTTTACATTCAAGCTATTTTTTCAATCTATGAGAATTATATGTTCAAATACAGAGCCACCACATGAGGAGGCAAACCAATTACGAAAAATGGTGCACCTGCAGAAGAAAAGCTTGGTCATTATGTTTATATTATAGTTTTTTTTTCGGCCATTAATGGTAAATGAGTATAGGTTTTGTTGTTTTACTAATTAATTCTTGACGTGTTACAATGATGCAAGGCCAAAAATTATATACAAATATAGTTCATGAGTCATAGATATTCATACGACCACATGTGATAATGGACTATAATTATTTACCTATAACAAGGACAGACAAACTTTGGCAGGCCGCAATAGCAATAAAACACAGAGAAACCCTAATGTTGCACAGAGAAATGAATGATTAAGTTATGGACAGAAGCATTACTAGAAATGAAGAAAATGATTGAAATACGCACAAAGAAAATTAGATTAAAACAATGTGTGTATTATTGTGTAAAGGATCTGTGAAAGAGAGTGAAAAATGGAAAAGATGCTTTGCTTCAATGCCTATGATACATCCTATACATAGAATTGCATATCAATGACAGAATGCCCAATCGGCTTCCAAGGTAGTTCAGTTCCATAACTGTTGGTGATTGTTAGTCTCCCAATGCACCACACATCACTATGGGTGCACAAAAACAGTTCCTATTCTTGACGCATGTAGATGCTAGGTGTGTGGGTGTCCCATTGAAATGTGTGCACACAAGATGTGTGTTGGGCACTGAGGTGTACATGCATAGACTGTGGAAGTGTGAGTGCATATGCTAGAACATTGGACACAGAATAAAGATCTAGTACATGAAATGGTGCACACAGTTGCAAGGTGTTATAGTGGCCTAGGAGGAGGATGGCACAAATAATAGGTGTTTATATGTGGGCATGGGCTAAGGACTAGTGCCTATTCTCAGATTAGAGATGGTAGAGAAATCAAATTTATCATGCTAAAAGCATCCACAAAAATATACCCTCTTTTGGTTTCATCACAAATATGAAGTGATGGTGACTAACAAGTGCAAGTTATCCTTCAATATTGAAAATTATAAAGATGAAATTTTGTGTGACGTCATGCTCATGAATGCCTACCATTTGTTGTTGGGACGACCATGGTAGTATGAAAAATGTGTAGTGCACAAGGAAAATAAAAATACCTACACCATTATCAGAGATGGGTAGACATTCTAGTTGTTATTGATGTAGGATGACAAGCCAAAGAATTGTCACCACTATCAACAAATAATTTTTTGAGAACGGTAAACAAAATGAAGGAATGTTAGGTTGTTGTGTCGGAGATAGTTGCAACGCATGATGAGACAACAAAGCATGCCAAGGGAAATGAAATTCTGCAAAGGTGTAGAAACTATTGGAAAAGTATAGTTACATAACATGTGATGAAATGCCAAATGGTTTACAACCAAAGAGGAAAATTGCACATGTGACTAACTAAAATTCAGGTGCAACGTCGTTGAATCAAGTAACGCATAGGATGAGTCTATTGGAAAGAATAGAGTTAAATTGACAAGATGGTGAGTTGCTATCAAAAGGCTTCATCACATAGAGTATGAACCCATGCATGGTATCAACTTTGATAAGTCTAAAGAAGGATGGACATTGGAGGATGTATACAGACTACAGATCATTGAATAAAATTAGAAATAGGTATAGATTCCCACTATGAAGGATGGATGATTTGATGGATAGATTACGCGATACAAGGTAATTTTCCAAGGTAACTTTGAAGAGCGGATATCACCATATCAGGATCTGAAAAGGCAATGAGTGAGACTACATTCAAAACCAAAAACAATGTGTATGAGTTGTTGGCTATGTCATTTACATTGACCAATGCATTGAGTCCTTTCATGGGACTAATGATAGAGGTGTCATGATCATACATTCATAAAAGTTGTGGTACTTTATTTGGATGACATTCTAATTTATAGTAGCAATAAGGAGGAACACTTAGAACATCTGATCCTGGTGTTTTAAGCACTAAGAAAGGATATCATTAAGCTATTGGATTTTGTTCATTTTATGGGTGTTTTATCAGTAGGTTTAGATTCAGTTGTTGGATCCTTGTTGTCCTTACACAGACCCTTGATCATAAGTCACAGTATGTTCTGCCTGACCCTGATGTTAGAAATATGGGATATGCTTTTTCTCCTTGAACATGTGCTAAATATAGAAGAGAAAGACAATATTTATACTGTTGTTCTCAATTCTTGTTGTATTTGGAGTGAAACTGGGCTCACAAACAATGATTTTTTATTGGTTTGCATGCTAAACAAGCATAAGGGATAGATCCATCATGATCTCATGTGAACGCCCTTTCAAAATGATGGCATAGAGTATGTCTTAGTGTTGATGTGTGAATCCTACATGTTGTGCTAGTCACATCATATTGTCATAATAGTGTGCTACCAACAGCTTCCTTCTTATATTCGATACCCACAAAATTGTTTATTGCTACCTCCATGTCATGCTACATGATACTCTCTAAAGAGTGATCTACTTCCAATGCACCTGTCTTTAGCAGATCTGGAAATACACACTTTCACTGGTGTTAACATTCTGAAGGCACTTGAAACCAGGTCCATGAATGAGGATCTCTCCTTTGATTAGTGCACCCCGCCTCATGTGTAACCCCTCCATGAATGGTGTGTTCATTAGAAACTTTCCATGCTTGACAATCTCTCTCACTAGTGCACCTTCTCTCCTGCAACAGCTAAGCAATTAGTAGCTCAACTTGTTGAAGCTAAAAGGAGAACATGCTTGAAGCAACACAATAAACTAACACTTGCACCTCAAAGCCAGCTTACAAATTGGCAAATTTTTTGGTGTGGGACATGCCCCATAAGCACCCTTTTGGTCTCACAATGGTTATGCATATGGGAATATTCACAATGCACACACATAGCAAGAGTAGATTACTTCCTAATGTGGAATGATATCCCATTATAGGTATATGACACTAGAGTAAAGCTTATAATACATCACATGGATAACAATCACAATCTAATGGCCTACAAGGCATGACACACATACCACCAACGATGTTAGTATCAAAGTGAGGGAGGATGATATCAACTCAACCCGAGGACTTGCACCCTAAATCCGGTTTCTGGGTCAGCAAAGATTTTGGTCGAAGTAATGCCTCAAAAAATCTCATTGTTTGACAATTTTTATGCTTGTGGTATTATTTAGAGCAGACACATGAGCGCAAAAATAGTAAAGAACTTATTAATGTGGAACAAAATCCCATCATAGGGATATGGCACTATGGTACAAGATTATGTATCACATGGATAACAACCACAAACCAAAGAAGGCACACAAAGCATGGCATTGATATCGTCAACAATGTTAGGTGCCCATGTGAGGAAGGATGCCATCACATCAATCAAAGGACTTACATCCCAAAATCAACTTGCAGATTGGCAAAGATTTTGATGTAGGTATTGCCTCATAAACCCAGTTTGTCTCACAACTGCTATACATGTGAGATTATTCAACAAACATGTGGCAAGAGTACAATATTTCTTGTGTTTGTTTGGTTGAACTACATATGTTACCAAAGAGTACAGTACTTATTAATTAAAATATAATCCCATCACAAGGATAAGCCATTGTGGTAATAGCTTGCAATACATCACATGTGTTTACGAGTGTGCACCTAGATGTGTGTGTGAGAGAGATGGATAGATAGATTGTATCCACATCCTCAAGACCAAAGTGGTCTATATGACTGAAGTCACATCAGTAAAAGGCCATGCCTTGAAAAATAAACTAAGAAAAAGTGCTACCAAGGTACAAAAATATGCTAGAAGAGCAAGGGGCTACCCTAAATATGTTGTTGAACAGAGCTACCCTGAATATGTTGTTGAACAGAGCATTAATATTTCTGCAAGCCAAGAAACACATCAAAGTATATAACAAACAAGGATTTTCAGGAATACCATTTGCATGGAAAAAACACAATATTCCTTTTGCATGATAGCAGGGCACTAACAAAAACTCGATGGTGGAAAGATGATGGTTGGAAGTGGACTTGTACCTATGGATTTTGTGTTGAAGAATTCTTGGTTTTTGGATATTAGTAAACACCTCAAAGGCATATTTATAAGTTGGAATCAATGCAGTGATAAGGGTTATAATAGTTATTGCTTTGTTGTTTATATGATGTTGAAAGATGCATAGCAGAGCTTCAGGTCCAAGTTCCCCCATTTGATTAAGAAACTACAATCACTCTATTCCAGAAACAAAAGGACTATCCCTTTAAAAAAAAGCGGGTGATTATGGTGAGAGTATCTTCTTTGCATAAAGAATAGGTGACCTGTTTTATCAAGGGTGGTGCCAATGATTAAAGCAAGGTTCAGGGAGTTTCTAGGAGAGGTGTAGTCCAAGCATTTATAAATCAAGGACAATCCATTGACAATGCAAACTCAAAATGTCCATGGAGTTTATCTGCAAAAAAATCATGTGGCTATAGTGCAGCTCTTAAGGTTGAGTTGAAATACTTTCATGATTATGTTGGGATCAATACAATCACATGTTTAATAGAAACTGGAAAAGTTGTTTCCCTTATCCAGCATGAATGGAGTCCAAAGTATTTGATAGCCATTGGAGAAATAATCATTGCAACTTAGTGAATATAAATAACCTTGATGCAAAAGATGATTATATGGTGGCATAGTATTTCAATGGAGCAATGTTTGCAACATTTAAACAAGTTTTTTTGTGCATTTTATATAAAATTGTGAAAAAAGATTCCTACGGGATCTGAATCTTTATCAGGATGTGAAAAAAAAATTATCATTACTATTAGGATCTGAATCACATAAGAGAAACTCCATATGGTCATGATACAGGTAGAGAGATTTCACTATGGCTTCACTATGGCTTGTAGAGAGCTTTCACTATAGCTAGATCATACATGCAGAGACTAGTAATATGAGAAAGACTAATGGGATTCATAGGGTAAGATGTGATATGGAATAAATACTAGTAATTGTTTTCCTTATGTTAACTAAGAGCAAGTGTTTATCTTTAATGTACTCTAACCATTGATTACCTTCTACATAGTAATCCCATATCAACCATTCAACAGAGTCAGTAATCATGGCAAACTAGCAATCCCAGAATATGTTCTTCACCATTTCACAACAATCACAGACAAGGCACAACCTAGATGATCCTGAAAAATAGAAGAACCTAGAACAAGTGCACAAACTACCCACATGCTAAGTTGTCTACAACCTGCGATGCAACAAGATCTACCAAGGAGAAGGTACATATGGTACCGTGGATCCATTTATTCACTACAGACATTTTTAGCTATGTTATATTTAAAAAGAAATAAATAGATCTAAATTAAAATAACTAGAATTGATGGCTATATAAACGTATATGTTGAAAGGAGAAATCACACCTGATTTGATGAACTGGTTGACAGTACAGTTAGAATGGTCGGCCCCGTGTGTTTCTCTTCATCTATATGGCCCCCTGTTAGTCTTGAGCTTCCCTCAATCAACGAAGAAAGATCTTAAAGTACCTGCCAAAATCATTCAACCTCCATAAATATCTAAAACATCAATATAAGTAATATTTGTAGTGCATTATTTACTCTAAGATGCATTTTTACAAGAGTGTCATAACATATCTGAATGAGCTCCTCTTGGTTTCAATAATAATTTATTGGAGCCACGCGTCTAATATTTGATCAAACAACCTCCCTTGATTTGAAGTAGCAGCAATGAAGTCAATATTGACTTTGTTATTGCTATGTTGGATCGAGGGAGGTTTGCTCCAAGATTAAACGGCTCCAATAAATTATTCTCTACTGAACAGGGCCAACCACATGAAGGCAAAAGCTCTTATGGCCCCTCGCCCCCCCACCCCTCACATCACTCTCAATTCCCCAATACCTAGCATATGAATCTATTGAAATATTTATAGCAAAAACAAACATATTAAAATATTAAAATATTCATGTACATGATCATTTAGTACTTTTAGCCAACCTCTTCTTCTTAGCTCTATAGTTCCTAAGCATTTCATCAATATCTATGTCTTCGTTCTCTGGGTGCTCTTCAAAATCTGATTGTGATTTCATCTTATCACACAGAGCACGCCTAGTCATGAGGTACTCACAGTGTAATGGAGGCTATTGTGATGAGGCATCACCTACAAAAGAAAAAAATACAAAATTTAAATTGCCAGTTTTTAAATATCATTGAACTAGTTCAGTAATATTAAAAAAAACACCTGCAATGTAAGTATTTACCTAGTGCACTAGTTGGCCCTGTTGGAATGGTTCCCCCTGCGTGCTCCTCTTCAACTGTACGAGCCTCAAGTACAACATACTCTGCCATTGAGACCACAAACTTTATAAAGGCAATCATAAATGTATAAGTAAAAAAAAATAGAAGTACAAAATGCATAACTACGAAATTATTAAGTATATGATTAAAATACAGTCATATTACCGTCATGTGCCATCTCGGTCGTAGCACCATTGTGCGGTTGCACCTCCGTGGAAAATTGGGACTTAATGGGATCATAACCATCTTCTGGTTGAAAACTGCTAGCAACACACTACTCTGCAATAGTACTGGTGCGTTCGTTGACAGTGTTGCTCCCCTAATTAAAACAAAGTTGTAAATATTAATAATATCCAACATGACTGTATTCTTTTAATAATAAAGGTTAATGTGGATTGAATTTTATTTACCTTATCCTGCAAAGTGCTTCTTGGTATCTACCCCAAGCTTTTTCAGTTTTCAACTACCGCTTTATAGTTGTACTTGTTGTTGGGCTCTAAAGATATCTTAAAATATAACCTCTATGCATCGTCCAAAGGTAGGCGCTGGCACAAGTGTTTTACTTGTTGCCTATGTAGGTGCTTACCTTCTATTTTAAATACCCGTCCTCCAGAGATGCAACCCCTGTAAAGGGACATCAATCGTAACAAAAGGAACATCAATCCTTTTGTTCAAATGAACAGCAAAAGGAACAACAATCGTTACAAGGGAACGACAGTCATTATATTGGGCCGAACTAATGTTGTATTAATTGAGTTGTAGTACTTGCCCAACTATCTAATATGTCAACCCGAGGTTCGTAAACTGATGAAGCACACACAAAGTATATGCAAGATTAAAGCGAGACTAATCTAATCTAATGTTTAAGCTACAACTGAAATTGAATCATTAATCTAACACGACTGAAATTGAATCATTAATCTAACACACGACTGAAATTGAATCATTAATCTAACACACAACTAAAATTCAATTAATATAGTTGCGTAAATGAAATTACTCTAAGAATGGGAAATTGCGTGAAGGAAATTAATATAGGAATGGAGAATTGCATAAAGGAAATTAATCTAGGAATGGCGAACTACATGAAGGAAATGCAAATACAACATGTGAAGAATTGAATGACACAACAACATATGTGAGATCTCACCAATGAAGCATTCTTATATTATAATAATCAAATCAATCTTTATAAAAGAATAATGAAAGCATGAAAACTAAAACCATGAATCAAATCTAAGAATCCCTTTCTCTTTCGAATCCTAATGACTACTTTGATTCTAATTACATAATCTAATTGAATCCTAATTGAATTCTCATGAAGAGAGAGCACTCTATTTTATACATGAGAGCCTTGAAGATAAGATAACCATCTCATAATTGTAAATCCACCTTTCTCTCAACTACTTTCCCATTATTACAAAATATAATCCCTTCAAATCCTCACACATATCTCTCATATATCTTGGATAAGATATTCCAACCAAATCTCCATGATCTTCTCCTTAGAATGGGCTTGAATTATCTCCTCAATTATTGAAATGGTGGAGGTAATATTCGAGAAATTTTTTTGAATTAATCTTTCACATATTCCTACACATCACAAAGCTCACACATTTTTGAGATATATATGAAAACATGTTGATTTTCTAATATTTAATCATAAATTCCCTTTTAATACTAAAATGAATAAAGTGGAAAATAATAAGGTGAAACCCAAATGTATTTATGAAAATGATGCCATGAAAGGTTAATGGGGCGATGAAATGTGAAGAATAATGAAGGGAAAGGTGGATGAAAATAGGAAATTTCTGAGCCCCAACATGCCCCCCAACTTAACTTGTTGCATGTCCTCATGCAACCATGCATGGATCTTCTTAAGAAAATTTTGGCATCTGAATGTTGGCTTTGAGTGATGATAATGAATGTTTCCAGGATGGGATTTACATGAGTAACAACTAACATTTTTATTATGGTTGGTTCTTGTGTGACAACCATTAATATAAAGAATGTTGGTTCTTGTGTTAACAACATTCATTTCATTATTTGTTCTCTTTCTGTTATGATAATAATTTTCCCATACTCTTACTGGAAAATATATGCTATCAATGTGCATAAGGAAACATCACTGAGTGTAAGAAAGCCCTTTTTTTGTATATTTGTAAATCATGCTAATGTGTATATCAGTGCTTCTAAAGCAAAGTGCAATAGAGTATCGTTGGAAAAGAAATGTTCATAAATCGTAAATGAGACGAAAAATGGAATGATGGTAGTGAACAGGTGGAGTAATGATAGTGAATAAAGTCCCCTAACCCCCAACTTAACTTGTTGCATGTCCTCATGCAACGTGGCATAAGTCATAGAAGTGAAAAGGAAAGGGAATTGGGTGAGGGAATTTTCCAAATTATTCATTGCTAGCAGTTGAGGAATTACATGATTAAAGTTTAGAAAATAACATACCTCAACTTACCCAAAATGTTGATGAACTATGCAATAGGAATATGGCTGATGCGACTACTAGAGCATGGAAGATGTCACTGCTGCAGGATCATGTGAAAAGTGACTATTTCTATAGCGGCGACTGTTGTCTGCTGGATCAGAGAATGTGAAGTGCAAGAATCTGAACTGTTGCTGAATGAATCATGGAAAAGAGAAAGTATGGAAGTGGAACTGTGGTACTCTCATATGGCTGAAGTCATGTTGTTTTAACTGCTGATAGAGTCATGAAAAGTGTATGGTCTTCACATGCTGCTAAACTTGATGGTACAATTCTAATCATGTGAATGAATGTGTCGATGTTGAGCATGAAAAGAAGTCATTGGATTACCGACCAATGATGAATGTCATTAACCAATGTGAGGCAACTCACCATTGATGTCAATGAGTGCCAAGGTACACGAGTACATCTTGTGAAGTGTGAATGAATGAGTTGTTGTCGAGCCACTTGCAAGATCTGACAATCAAGGGACATTGATGTATTCCCATGATTGTCAGTGAGAGAATTTGTCAGTAAGGCATGCAAGCCTCCAAGTACTCAAAATGGACTCTAGTCTATATCCCAGATAAGGTGTTGAGGTCGATGGGGCAAGACTTGTTGAAAGGTGGGCCTTAAGAAATCCCACATTAGTCAACATGAGTTTGGTAAAATGATTGGTAGGACTATAGATGAAAAGATCTCAGTAACAACAGTGCTTATGGAAACGCAACATAGTCATGGAAAGGGAGCTGGATAGTTTTATTGACAAGAAAAACTGAACTGAAAAAAGATAAAGATATGTATGTGACTCAGGAAGATAGGCATGTGCAAAGTCATGAAGGATAAGGAAATGGAAGATAGGCTTCAACACGGGGATGAAAAATCTGCTTTGAAGGAGTAATGGGGGAGAACATTCATGACGCAAATGGGTTGACGAAAAGGTTTTTGTGTAAAAGCAAATGTCATGATGTTTATGATGAGTAACAAATCCTTCAAGTAGTAAACAAAGCATGCTTTTTCTGATTTTTTTTTTTTTTTTGATTCTTGAAAGTCACTTCTACAAGAAATTTGATCGTCTCTAAACCTGTAAAATGTTAGCACTAATATGCAGCAAACAATGTCGGGATATCGAAAACATAACGTCCAGAAATTAATACTAATGCTATCAACCAAATGAAAAGAATGGAATGTGTTTTTACCGGTTGGTGATAGCTCATTTTTTACAATCCTCGTCGTGAATACCTGGTGAAGTGACTTCACAAATGATTTTAGCATAAAAAGATAAAAGCATGATTCCAATGATGTTTTCAAGAAATGTGAAAATCCATTTGCATTTTTTTTTTGGTGTGTTGTTTTTATATTTTTTTTCATTTTATTAACTATCTAAAAGAAAGAAAATTGCAAACAAAACAAAAAGTCAATTGAAAACAAAATTTAAAAACTATCAATGAAAAGTAGAACATGCAAATTATTGGCCAGTATGAATCCCTCACATAGTACCTTAGTTAATTCAATGTTTGTTAAGTTACCAATGTCGAGCAGTAATATGGAAAAAAAATAGGACAAGCAAGTCTTTATAGTTTTTATTTGTTTTTTGTTGTTTTTGATTTTTATATTTTGTTAATTTTTATTTTTTTTTACATATCAAAGAAAAATGCAAAAAGAAAAATAGAAATGATACTAACGGAAAAATGGAAAACAAATAACTCAAAATTTAAATCGACCTTCTCTCATGCAAACAACATTATAGGTGTATAATTTTCGTTTTCAAGGATGCTAAAACTAGGGGTGACTCCAACAATAGTCGAGTTCCAACATAACGCATAACTAACATATCATTCCCAAATCATTAAATCGCTGAAAACACGACATAAAGAGTGGCGTGGATGAGATTTGACACCATAAACTCCACCAATAAAATCATATCTCCTATCCAAGTTCTATTATTGTGATATGAATTGCATTCAAAAAAAATTATTATTGTTTTTTGTTGCAGGTTGTTATAGGGGTGTATTTGCAGGGTGTAACAGCGAACGTCAAATGCGATTTTCTCACAAACGGAAAACTAGTTTGAGCTGAAATTTTGCAGGCAGGTTCCTACCAGTCGAATGCATCCCCACACCAAAAATCAGAGATACCCACGTCACAAATTTTGAGAAAACGATAAAATGGTTGAAGGTGACTGTTGATTTTCTCGAAAATTGTGTACTGAGTTCAGCTGAAATTTTGTGGGAGGGTTCCTATGGTCCCAATACTTCTGCACGCCAAAATTCAGAACCATTCGATGCACGGATCTCGATATATATGAGAAATGGTTGAAGGTGACAATATTGATTTTCTTGAAAACTGTGTACTAAGTTGGCCTACAATTTACTGGGTTTTTTTATCATCACATAGTGCACTTCCTGTCAAACAATCATAAGAACCCACATCCCAGTTTGTGAGATATCTTTAGTTCAATTTCTGCATTTTATTATTATTATTATTATTATTATTATTATTTTAATTTTGTTTTTATCTGCATTCTAAAATAAAATAAAATTAGAAAACTAGTTTAAGACAAAGAAACATTTTTTTAATTTTTGTTTTAATTTTGTATTATTCCTAGATTTAAAAGAGAAATTTAAACAATTAAAGAAAGAAAGTTGTTTAGCAAATGGAGATGTATAATTTGAAATTGAAGACAAACAGTTGGATTGGCCATTTTTTTTTTATTGTCAACAATTTATCATTCCTAAAACTTCATAGTCATCCTACTTTCTGATCTTCCAGATCACAACAAGGCGTGGGAAGAGAGCATACTTATTCGAAAAAAAAACTTGAAAATAAAATCCTACCAACTCTATGCTAATTAGAATTAAAAATTAGTTACATGTAATTAAACTTCCAGTGGAGCCATTCACATAATAGTAGTAAAACTATGTTTGTTTTCATTTTTATGCATGAAAAATAGAAATGTACAAAAATGAAAGAATTGAATTGTTGTGACTATGATTTAACTGAATAAAAAAAAAAAAAAAATTATCTAATCTAGTACTTACTTGGAACCATTGCTCGTTAAGGATTTTGTAGGCGCGTTGTTCCTCACTCAGATCATGCTGTAACTCCTCTTCATCTTCCTCGATCTCCTTTTCAATCAATTGTTCGTCATCGGATGCATAAGAGTCTTCAGATGTTGGATCTTCAATTGTTTCTGGAGTAGTATTTGAATCTTTGATCCTTGTCAAGATCTCCTCTTCATGGGAAGAGGAAATCTTGGCATCTGCCTGGATCTGAGTGAGTAGTTCCAAGCTGAAATTCATTGTTAAACCATGTTAAAAAAAAGGATTCTTACAACACTCAAATCAAAATGAAAAACTCAAATAAAAACACTCTTTCTAAAACATAAAAAAAATATTCTTCATAGTTGTGGAAATTAAAACATTCCTAATAGTTAGTAGGGATAGTGAGGAATCTACACTGAAGCAACTCTATCACCCTTAGAACCAACGCATGTAGATTGCACTTGCGGAAATTTAAACTAATCTTGCAGAAATTGAAATTTGTAGAAATTGAAATTACTTCTACCTGGTTGGTAGGGAGAACATGAGGAGTCTCCTCTCACGAGCTTCTATGTCCCCTTACCAACATCTCTAGATCAAACTTGCAGAAATTAAACACTCTTGCAGAAATTGAAATTTGCAGAAATTGAAACTACTTTTACCTAGTTGGTAGGGAGAACATGAGGAGTCTCTTGTCACGAGCTTCTATGACCCCTTACCAACACGTCTAGATCACACTTGCATGAATTCAAATAAAAAAGAAACTAATACCTCAATCCATTATGCTTCCTCAACAACAACGCCAAAATGTTGGGCTCTAAAGATGTCTTAAAATATAACCTCTATGCATCATCCAAAGGTAGGTGTTGGCGCAATTGTTTTACTTGTTACCTATGTAGGTTCTTACCTTCCGTTTTCAATACCCTTCCTCCAGAGATGCAACCCCTGCAAAGGGACAACAATCATAACAAAAGGAACAACAATCGTTCCGTTCAAATGAACAGCAAAAGGAACAACAATCGTGACAAGGGAACAACAGTCATTATATTGGGTTGAACTAATGTTGTATTAATTGAGTTGTAGTACTTTCCCAACTATCTAAATTGTCAACCCGGGGTTCGTAAACTAACGAAGCACACGCAAAGTATATGCAATATTGAAGCAAGACTAATCTAATATAATGTTTAAGCTACAACTGAAATTGAATCATTAATCTAACACACGACTGAAATTGAATCATTAATCTAACACACGACTGAAATTGAATTAATATAGTTGCGTAAATGAAATTACTCTAAGAATGGGAAATTGCATGAAGGAAATTAATCTAGGAATGGAGAATTGCATAAAGGAAATTAATCTAGGAATGGCGAACTACATGAAGGAAAACAAAATACAACATGTGAAGAGTTGAATGACACAACAGCATATGTGAGATCTCACCAATGAAGCAATCTTGTATTACAATAATCAAATCAATCTTTATAAAAGAATAATGAAAGCATGAAAACTAAAACCATGAATCAAATCTAAGAATCCCTTTCTCTTTCGAATCCTAATGACTACTCTGATTCTAATTACATAATCAAACTGAATCCTAATTGAATTATCATGAAGAGAGAGCACTCTCTTTTATACATGAGAGCCTTGAAGATAATATAACCATCTCATAATTATAGATCCACTTTTCTATCAACTACTTTCTCATTATTACAAAATATAATCCCTTCAAATCCTCACACATATCTCTCATATATCTTGGATAAGATATTCCAACCAAATCTCCATGATCTTCTCCTTGGAATGGGCTTGAATTATCTCCTCAATTCTTGAAATGGTGGAGGAAATATTTGAGAAGTCCTTTTGAATTAATCATTCACATATTCCTACACATTACAAAGCTCACACATTTTTTAGATATATATGAAAACATGTTGATTTTCTAATATTTAGTCATAAATTCCCTTTTAATACTAAAATGAATAAAGTGGAAAATAATAAGGTGAAACCCAAATGTATTTATGAAAACGACGTCATGAAAGGTTAATGGGGTGATGAAATGTGAAGAATAATGAAATGAAAGGTGGATGAAAATAGGACATTTATGAGCCCCAACACTTGTAACCAAGCTTGAGGTCTTCCTCCGTGGTTTCATTACCAAAATAGTCACCCTGCATTGCATAAGAGTATGTATTTTTTATGTTAGTCGTAGCAATTACCTAAAAGTTTTAAGGCGATACAAATAAGATATTTAGGTACTTACAATTCGTGACTACAACTTCAAGTAGTCACCCTGGCCTAGCCTGTGCTGGCCACATTTGGCAAGCCTTTCTTTTGTGGCCTTTGATGTGTCAATCAATCTATCATCAAAAGTTTCAAGTATGTTAATATATGCCACAGTTTTATTTACATCTAAAAAAATTTGAAGGTATTCAATTGAAATTGTAATTTAACTTCTGGGACCAAAGGGTGTCTTTCCTTCATCTATCAATTTCTTCTATTTTGCTTCCTTGATGAGGGCCTTCCACTCCCTCTCTAGAATCATTAGAGGACGCTCGTACCTATCATTTTGTTTCAAGTGCCTCCTATATGTTTCTCATGTATATTTTAAATATTGGCCAGTTGCGGTTGTGGCCAAGGTCTTATTAAACGTATCTACACCAAAAAGGCTTTCTAGATGATCCATCAATTCTTTTTTGAGGTTGGAATTCTGGGAATTCCACATCTCCGATATAGTGGGCCCAAAAATCAGCAAAGCCTTATTCTCCAAGGACCTATAAAAATCATTGTTCCCTACACACAAAATAATTATATGATTATTAATTTAAAAATAATAGTTTAGATTATTTATATTTGTCTACATAGAGAACATGAAAAAAATAAAATTTTAAAAATTACCTGGAACATTAACCTAGTTTAATGGAACCCCGTCCTCGTTGACCATAAAGGTTCCCTTAAGGGTCCCTATGTTGGTCACAAATCTTGCTTTAGGAAAATAAACCATATAGTTTGTCAAATCATCGGCCTCATCTCCGTCACCACCTCCAGAGCCTACCTGTGTGGCTGCTTCTTCGGTGGGTGTGTCCTGGCTCCCACCTAATGGTGTGGAAGGTGGAGATCTGAATAGCTGCATCCTGGAAGCTATATGAGAGCCTGCGTTGGGACCCTATGGAATCTATGCAGCACCACTACTATTGATACCATCCATGTCGGTGTCAACAGGATCCAAAAACCTCTATATAAGAAAGAAAACATTTTTTCATTTAGATAATGTAAAAGTTAAAAATCAAGCTTTCATAATTGATCTTATGACATAAAAATAAAAAAAACTTGAAATTATGGTAATTACATTATATGTCTTAAGCCTTGTCATAACTTCTTTGATCCTTTCTTCAACCTCAGGAGTTTGATCTAGAATATCTAACAAGTGACCTAGTTCCTTGTTTCCTTTATTGATCATTTTCCTTATTAAAATCATAGGGTTGGAGGATTCATACAAATCCCTTTCACTGAGCGAATCATCATCAACATCATGTCCCACTGACTACATATTCGAAAAAACAAATGATAATTCAGTTATGTAAACAATTAAAATAATTGATCGCCAGAGAAATAAAATGCACATTAAATGCAATTCAAAAATTGTTGTTCATTTACCTATTCTGAGGCCGCTATTGATTTACCACGATCATCCTGCCACATTACAATAAAATTATAACAGTGATCATTATCATGAGAAATGAATTCAAATGTATGAGAAATTCAAATGTTGATAACAAAAATAGAACATAATGAAAATCATAAAATATGAGAGTCATTTCTTACAGGTTGGGTAAATTAGTATACGTACCGCCCCCATAATAGCAACATTTGTATCTATTCGATTCAAATTGTAATCAATCAATATCTCTTCCCCTGCAACTATTCATTTTATTGCACATACGAATACACGGTTTTCATCACACCCCTCAAATACGCAATTGGGTCACTTATTTGTGGTCGTGGGTCATGCACTGTTTATAAACCCTGCAATATTCCTCGTTTATTTTGGCCTTCCATCAATGTAGATAGTTGCTCCTTTATTTTGATCATTGTCTTTTAGTTGTATATAATTTGCAACCAAGCCATATCTTCACATACTTTTTGTATATTGGACTATTCGTATCCAATATTTGTAGATATAACAGGGTCCAATGTACTCCATCAATTCAGTTAATCTTTCGTAACATACCTTTATGGAATCCATGGAAAATAGCCCCAAACCATGTAATGACGATGGAGCAATCTGGTATATCTTTTCATTTACACAAAAATCAGTGTTTATTTCAGGAAGATCATTTGGTACCCATTATTTCACTATATGTTTGTACCTCAAGGGAACCTCGATGTCATCTATGCTCTCATGATCGTAAGAACATGATCCCCCTTTCACAAGAAAAAATTCCATGTATTTATGGAATTTTCTTCTGATCTTCTCACCTCTACTTGATCTACGCCTGTTAGACCTACTAGATGTCTCACTTTCTTCTATTCCACCTGAACTTCCCTCACTCAATGAAGACATATTATGTGAGCAAACTCTTCTACCTAATGACCAAACAAGACATGGGATCATGGTCTACAGTTATTTCAGGATATGCCCACAACAATTGTGGTGAGAAGGGTATTTCACACTTTTTTGAAATGCAACGAGCAGGAATGACTACAAACCAGTCAATTATTGTGACTGTGCTTAAGGCATGTTGTGACCTTGTTGATGTCAAATTAGGTATGTAGCTTCATACCCACATTATTAAAGTTATAATTGAACCAGATATATGTCTGGCTAGTGCCCTAGTCACCATGTATGCTCAATGTGGGATGATAGAGGATGAATTTCAAGTGTTTCATAACATGCTCTAGAAATATGTTGTTTTATAGACAGCCATGGTTGCTGGATATGCAAAAAATAAGCATTATGATGAATCCCTTGAACTCTTTTGTAAGATGAAAAGGGCTTGTATAAATCATGATCAATTCATGTTTTCTAGTGTGCTAAGTGCATGTGCATCCCTTGGAGCTCTGGAACATGGCAAGGGAATCCATGCTTGTATTTTGAAAAGGAAGTTTGAATCAGACCTCTCAATTGGTAACACAATTTAAGCCAAATCAGTTTTCCTTTTTCCAATATTCTTAGTGCAAGTGCCACATTAGCTACCCTAGAAAAGGGAAAAATGTTCCATGCACACATGATCAAAACAGGATTTGACACAGATGTTTTTGTTGCTAATGCTCTTGTTACAATGTATAACAAGTGCGGGAGCATAGAGGATGGAGTTGGGAAAGAATTTCTTGGTGGACATTTCATGGAGGACATTGCATGGAAGACATTTATTGGCAGACATTGCATGGCGGAAAGCATTGCTTGGCAGAAATTGCTTGGTGCCTATAGAATCTATGGGAACTTGGAGCTGGGAAAGCATGCAGTAGAGTGTATTGACAATGAGGATGGAGATCAATATATTATTGTTGAAGATCTTTATTGAAATGCACAAGGAAGGTTGTAAGTTGAATCAGTTCACATTTCCAAGTTTTCTTAAGGCTTGCGCCAATATTGTGGCCACAGAGCAGGGCAAGCATGTTCATTACCATCCTATTAGATCTAGTTTTGAGGTCGATATTTATGTGGGTAATTCTCTTGTAGACATGTATAAAAATTGTGCGAGTGTGGATGATTCCTGACAAGTGTTTGATGGAATGCCTGAAAAAAATGTACTTTCATGTAATGTCATTTTTTATGGATATACACAGAATGAGAAGAGTGAGGATGTTTCAACAAACTTATTACTGCGTTGATCAGAAGTGATGCTCAGTATGACTCTATGCACATATTAACCAGAAGGACCTATTCAAGAATTTGAATTGTATAATATAAGACTCCATTTATACCAGCAAGTAGCTCAAGAATTTGGTTTCCTATTCCCACACTTCAAGCATGCCTAACTCCTCCTTTTAAAAGGATCAGTTCAATTAGGACCTTTCATGGTTATTTCATAAATACGTACAATAGAAAGTACCACTGCATGTTCTTGTAACAATTTTGTTTTCCATACAATGATGGTTGACTATGTAATGCCACTACTTGGTTGGGTTCTATCTCACTTGGAACTTTTACAAGTGACATCATAGATTCTTGGTGATATTGAATGTCACTTTCTTGATGTAGATACATTCATTTGAAACTTCCCTCCTTGGGCTTGGCTTCTTTTCTCTTTGGTCTTGTCCAATGCCAAGCCAATTTTCCATCCACCTCATCGACGCTACCATGATGATGACTTATAACACTACTATGGAAATGCATACTTAGTGTACTGCCATGAGGAATAGGTGGAAAGTTGAAACTCCATAACATTGGAATTTCCTCTAAATAGGACGTTTGAAATATAGTTTTGTATGGAGTCCGCACAAAAGTGTGTTTCCTGGTAATATGCAACTNATATATATATATATATATATATATATATATATATATATATATATATATATAATGTTGATCATTACCTGGTATGTCAATGCCAATAATTGCTATTGTCATCATGCTACAGGACTCTATATGCTTGAGAATCTACTACAGCTCCATCGCTGATATTTATCCAAAATGATTGGAAAAGGCCTACAAATTCTCTTGTAACTATTGCCCTTAATGTTCCCTCTGTGTTGGCTTCTTCTTTATGTCAAAGATCTGAAGGATTGCATATTAAAAGTCTTATTGTTTCACATCTAATGCTTCCATTGGCCAACATAATGTTTGAATCTGTTGAGGTGTGAATATGATTCTTGTTGTGCAACCATCATTTCTTGTTTAATCACTGGACAAGGTCATCTCAATCGGGCACATACTATCAAGTCAAATGTGAGGATAAAGAACATGGTGCATTCATTTATAGTTAATGGCAGGTCCCACCTACAAACATAGGAGAAATATACAACATTCGAGAGATTGACAGAGAAAATTAAGGAAGTAGGGTATATGTCGGATACCAACTTTGTGTTGAATGATTTGGAGGAGGAGCACTAGGAATATGTTATCTGCTATCAAAATGAGAAGGTTGCAAGATACATGTTTATATTTTCTATGGTGAAGAAAATCCACATGCAAAATTAATGTTGACATAAGTAGATATATTTGTGGAAGCGTCAGAGAAAGTTGGAAAGTGGAAACATAGTTTTCAACCCCCATGAACATTAAGATAGAGAAGGTATTTGTATGTCTCACACACGACAAAATTTATCTGCAAATTTTGAAAATCTTGTTGAGGAAAGACAAACTGGATGATTTGTGACCTGGTTTTGAAGCATCCTTAAGAGTTGGTTTCAAGGATTATTGTTTTTTGAATTGCCTCTAGACAATCTAGTGGGTATATGTTCTAAACTAAATCTCCATTGAAGATATATTGAAGATGTAATTGGCGTGTTTATTATTGGGGTCATTGTTATTTACTAATCTAGCCAACCTACAATTCTTTTTTCTCAAGGGACTAATCAGTAATCAATGAGGTTTTTTTCCCCTATCTCAATCTTACCAAGAGATATGTTCTCTATGAAGTTGAGTAATGCTAAACTAGATAACTGCATGTGTCCTAGAGATGTGATTCATAAAATTAAACTGTCGGTTGCATTCATGTGTCCTCAAACAAAAAAAACTTTCTTATCAAAGAGTTTGACCATCTTTTAAGGGAATTCAAAGTTGTATTTGGGAGTCCAAAGCATTCTAATGTTGGTTCTATTCTAAAGAATATTGTGTTTGGAGGATTTGATGACGTAGGGAATATTGATTCCAAGATGAATGGTTGCTAGCATACATTGACAGTTGATTTGTGTACTCTAAGTTATGTTCAATACACTTTCATTCAGGGAAAGTGTACAATGCTTAAACTTCAACTTCCAAAAGACATTGGATTGCTAGAATTTAAAGTGTTCCATTCCTGGCATACAAAGCTCTTTGTTCATATTAATGTTCATGTTCTTCCTAATACACAGCTAGAGATTGTTAGTGTTCCAGACCAACCTTTGTATGATGGAGCAATATGTCATGCTTATTATGAGAGAACAACAAGTCAATCACAACTAAGTTATCAAATTATGGTGAATGAAGTAAAATTGTACATCGAGAGTTTTATGAGTGAGATGACAAAATGGGACTAACAAGAACCTTGTTCTGCATGATATCACACAAGCGCCATCCTTCCATCCTCATAGTGAGAAACTTGCAAATTTCTTTTGGTGTCATCAACACCATCGTTGAGACACCTATCTGGATATAAAAAATAAAATAAAAAAAACTATGTGTGTGCAATGACTTTCATACCGCCATCAAGTTCATCTCCAAGCTTGTTGGTTGGGAATTTGTTGTGTGAGATGCCCACTGCTTGCATCATTTCAACAATGGCCTATGTACCTGAGGGGAATATTGGTAATGTTTTAGAGTAAGTGCAATTGACAATATTCATTCTTTTTTCCCGTGTCGAGATACACAAGAATTGCATGCTATTCAGTTTACAGTGCATACTACATAGTAATTTTTTAAAATACTACTTTGCCTACTTTAATTGTTGTCTGCTTGCCTTCATTTTCACTGAAAGATATCTACTAATTAGAGATCGAGGATGCAATATTCACCCTGTTTGTACTAAGGAATCATATGGAAGCCTGTAGATTTGGTGTTTCTGATCAGTGGGAGCCTTTTGAAAGAGAACCATTTTGAAGACAATTTTCACCCTGTTTGGACCACGTATAGCATACAAAACATGTAAGTTCAATTTGGTGCCTCGTGCTAATTCCATTGCTAACTAGTATTTATATACAAGTTTGGAGATGATTTGTAGATTCTTTTGTGTTGGATTTACCTTCTGGGTTTGTGAGACGAGGAAGTGTCTAAGCCTGACTTCATCTCCAAATTTAAAATAGTGGCCACAGAGACCTCATGACAGAAACTATTCTTCTTTTGGCTGATGATTGTCATTTTAATGAGGATCTAGTGTGTTGGCATTTGGAAAGCAAAAAGTTACCACAAAATAATATCCTCATATAGAGGATTGATCCACCAATTTAAGGAATGGGATGTCTTGTTTTATTTGTTCTCATTGGATGCCAGGTATGGAGTACCCTGATGTTGGTTAGAGTGTATGGTTAATACTACATATAGAAAAATATAGATATCCATGTATTATAGAAGGAGAGTTTTATGCATGAGCAGTAGAAGAAGTATATCTGACTGTCCCAGTATTCACTACAAAATTCAACCAAGGATATTTGTTTTTCCATACTATACATAATTGACTGCCACTCTTATTTCTGCTATTAAGACATCCATTGCATCTAAAGGTTCTGTTAATTAGGTCTGCTTTACTATGCTCATGATGATCATCTACTAAGGCTTCACACTTTGTCCTCTAACAGCTTATGATGTCATTAAGAACCACAAAATTCACTTTAATAATAATTTTCATCCTTCTTACCTTTTGTCATGTTGTATATAACTTCAGTTGTTGACAAGATTTTGTTGATGGTCTTCTTAATCATTGTGCAACTATAGTAACTATGTAAGATGGATTGATAAATGATATGGGTAGGTATTAGGTGCATATTTCATATTGTTTATAGAGGAAGAATAGATATTGCACTTTGTCATATACTGTTCTATACCAAAATGAATGCAACTGGAAGACAATTAACATAAGTACTTCTGTCTGTGAAGATTTGCTCATCTAGGTGGGCCAGTTGCCATAAATAAGGTTGTTGCATTGGCAAAGTTTTTGCAGAGGAAGCTCCAAGATCCAAGTGGATCTATATCTTTGGATCCCGACCTTGTTGAATGAGTTGTGCAGGATGCTAAAAGTTCCCTACATGAAGGTATATTCTACCTTGTTGAGCTCCCTTTTTTTAGTACAACATAGTTGATGCTACTGCTTATAGCCTTATACTGATTTATGAACAACTTGAAAATTTTGGACAATGTATGAATTGTGGCTTTACGCTATTGAAAAGTAATGCCTTTTATGTTTATAAATCATCATTAGACCTTTTTTCTCATCATTAGACGTCTACCAATAATTTTAGAGCACACGAGTTTGTGCCAACACTTTGTACCGACTTTATTAGCTTTGCAGGCTTTATTGTGAAGTCAAAATTAGAATCTCATGAAGATGGTCCAAGGAGATAAAATTATTTCTTGGCCACTTTCTAAACTTATTATAGTAAAAATATGCATGGTAAATTTGAAAATGCAAATATGCTTTTGGTTGAAAATGTCACATTTGAATGAATACAGACAATATAATCATTTAATAATCAACATCTTGTATGCCCATTACCATGTATCTGAATCATTTTTACTCACCGGTTGAGTTCATCATCGATCCTTTTTTGTAATTATAGGTGAGTATTGCTAGAGTTAATTTAAACTTAAACATACTTTGGCAAAAAACTCTATAGGAATCGGGATACATAGGGCTCCAGAACAAAGGATTGAAGCTTGGCCATGACATGAACTATCATGGATATCATGATGGTCTAGTGGTTCCCTGTTTCAAATGCATCTTCAACTTTGAAAATGGGTGAACAATTTTTGAAATGAAGTGGGTGGAAATAATTAACATACAATCTTAGAATATGATTGACAAGATGCAAGGTAGGGGAGGCCATCCTGAAATTTCAAAAATTGTTTCGTGTCTTCTATGTTGTTTTCTGGGGATAGATTCTAGGATCAAGAAGGCGTGACAAAGTGGCAAGGTTGATTGGGAGAGACCTGAATCAGTGGTTGGTTAGGGGCTTCATATAAAGCAGAGGCATGGAGAACGACCATATTGTCTGCCATCAGTAATAAGCAACAAGAGAAAATTGAACAACCAACACTTTATAATAATGGAAGTTGGCTATATAATAATTAGTGATCACAGATAATGAAAGAAGATTTTAGAGGTGGATATGTTGGCTCTTGTTGCCTATGCAAGGAGGGGTAGGTTGTATAGTTACATCTTGGCTCAATGATGTTTTATTATTGATGTATTTGTAATTGTTCAACAATCAAATATAATATGCATTTTCCGGAAAATAAAAGATTAAATACTATTTACAAAATAGAGTTTTCAGTTAACCATCTCCAATTACAAACCTTTTCAAGTTTGTTTCAAAATGACTAAGTTCTTGAATACCATCCTACAATTTGGAATTGTTCAACTTGAATTTGTTCCAGTATTGAAGCACGTGTCATTTGTATAGCATGTTGCATTTAATGACAAAGTTAATCTAGACATGACAAAATGGGACTAACATGAACCTTGTTCTACATGATATCACACAAGATCCATCCTTCCATCCTCATAGTGAGAAACTTGCAAATTTCTTTTGGTCTCATCAACACCATCGTTGAGACACCTATCTGGATATAAAAAATAAAATAAAATAAACTGCATGTGTGTAATGACTGCCATACCACCATCAAGTTCATCTCCAAGCTTGTTGGTTGGGAATTTGTTGTGCGAGATGCCCACTGCTTGCATCATTTCAACAATGGCCTATGTACCTGAGGAGAATATTGGTAATGTTTTAGAGTAAGTGCAATTGACAATATTCATTATTTTTCCCTGTGTCGAGATACACAAGAATTGCATGTTATTCAGTTTATGGTGCATACTACATAGTAATTTTTGAAACTACTACTTTGTCTACTTTATTGTTGTCTTCTTTCCTTCATTTTCACTGAAAGATATCTACTACTTAGAGATGGAGGATGCAATATTCACCATGTTTGTACTAAGGAATCATATGGAAGCCTATAGATTTGATGTTTTTGATCAGTGGGATCTTTTTGAAAGAGAACCATTTTGAAAACAATTTTCACCCTGTTTGGACCACGTATAGCATACAAAACATGTAAGTTCAATTTGGTGACTCATGTTAATTCCATTAATTTTTGAAGTGGAACAGTCCCTATTTCTCATATAAGATGTAGTCTCTTTGTATTCAAATGATGGGTTCCACTCCCAGTCCATTCATAACCATTGATGTGTGTCAAATACCCCAACAGAAGGATAATGAGAGTCGGTACAAGAACAAGCAGGACTTGAATGCATTGACAATGGATAACCAATTGATGAATCCATTCAAAATGCAAGTGGACACCAATAGATATACTTGTTTCATATTAAAATGCATTGACAGTAGGTCTCTGGCAGACGGTAGAAGAGTCCATCAACACATGATTGATAGTGGGTTCGAGCCAGGTATCATTATGAGCAATCACCTTATCAACATGTATGCAAAATGTGGAAGTGTGGAGAATGCATGCCAAATGTTTGAGAGAATTCTTGAATGGAATTTAGTGTCATGGAATATAATGATTGCAGGGTATAGTAAGAATGGATATTATGAAGAGGCAATGGATATTTTTGGCCTAATGCATCAAACAGGGGTAAAGCCTGGGGAATTTACGCTTGCTAGCATTCTAGGAGTTTGTGCGAATCTTGGAGTTGTCGATCGAGGGAGGGAGTTGCATGCTCACATTGCTAAAACTGGATTTCAGTCAGATTTTTATGTGGGGTGTTCTCTTGTTACAATGTATACAAAATCTAGGATTGTAGATCATGCATGCAAATTGTTTGATGAAATGGCCACAGTAAGCTCTGCATTATGGAATTCAATGATTGCAGCATGTGTGCAGAATGAACTTGATCTACAATCCCTTGAACTCTTTTCTGAAATGTGTCATCTAAGCCCGAGATTGGACATATTTACGTTTGTCGGTGTACAACAGGCTTGTGCAAACCTTGGTGTTCTGGAATAGAGCAAAGAGTTTCACGTCCATGTGATCAAAACTAGATTTGAGTCAAATATATCTGCAGTTAGTTCCCTTGTTACCATGTATGTTAAGTGCAGTAGCATAGAGTACTATGCACACAAAGTGTTCAAAAGAGAAACCAAACATAACTTGATCTTATGGATTGCAATGCTTACAGGATATACTCATGCTAATTTTGGAGAGGAGGCACTGGACCACTTCTGCGAAATGCAACGAGAAGGCATGAAATTAGATCAATTCATCTTTGCAAGTATTCTCTAGGCATGTGCCAGTTTGGAAACTTTAGGATATGGTAAAGAGATCCATACCCATATCATTAAAACTGGATATGGGTTGGATGTTTCAATGGGAAATTGCCTCCTTAACATGCATAGCAGATGTGGTAGTACAAATGATGTGAGAAAACTCTTCTGCCTAATGACCAAACAAGACATGGGCTCATGGTCTATAGTTATTTCAGGATATGCCCACAACAATTGTGGTGAGAAGGCTCTTTCACACTTTTGTGAAATGAAGCGAGCAAGAATGACTGCAAACCAACCAATTATTGTGACTGTGCTTAAGGCAAGTTGTGACCTTGTTGATGTAAAATTAGGTATGCAGCTTCATACACACATTATTAAAGTTATAATTGAGCCATATATATGTCTGGCTAGTGCCCCAGTCACCATGTATGCTCAATGTGGGATGATAGAGGATGCATTTCAAGTGTTTCATAACATTCTCAATAAATATGTTTTTTTATGGACAACCATGATTGCAGGATATGCAAAAAATGATCATTATGATGAATCCCTTGAACTCTTTTGTAAGATGAAAAGGGCTTGCATAAAGCCTGATCAATTCATGTTTGCTAGTGTGTTAAGTTCATGTGCATCTCTTGGAGCTCTGGAACATGGAAAGGGAATCCATGCTTGTATTTTGAAAAGGAAGTTTGAATCAGACCTCTCAATTGGGAATACTCTGGTTACTCTTTATGCTAAATTCTAAAGAATAGAAGATGCTCACGAAGTCTTTGAGAAAATGCCTAAACAAGACATTATGTCATGGATTGCACTGATTTCTGGATATGCTCAGAGTGGGCATGGCAAAGAGTCTTTCAAGGAATATGTTGGCTATGTTCTTGTCTTATAATCTATGGCAAACTTGTGGAATAATCATGTGTTTTTTTAACCTTTTGCATGGTTTGTAGCCCGACATAATTATGCTACACATTCCAACTAGAAGCTTAACATGATTATTTTGGGTCACATGTGGTTTTGAATCTTATTGTAATTACATTGCATTCCCAAAATGGAAACCCAATGCAATTATTATTCAAACAAGTAGGTTGGAATGTTGTCATAATTACTCTTCATGCTTTAATGTAACCCTAACATTGTTACACCATTCTAGAAGGGATTTGGTGAGGAATTGTTACCAAATAGGTGTTGTATTTAGAATAATAACATGAGTAGAAGAAACACATGGAATTTCTAACAATATAGGAATTGAGGTGATGATGAGAGGGAGCTAATGCCCTTTCTGACAACCTGGTCATTTATAGGATGAGTGGAATGCACATATGACCTAATTGTATAAGAATACTAACAACATTGAACAAAAATTACATTAACCATAAGAAAACATGAGAATACTTAAATTTCTCTACCTCTACTTTCTACTTCCCTCCTTGACTTTGCACTGGTTATCCATCCATTTTGTAGATGCCAGGGCTTACACACATTTGATTATCCATGAAAACCCATTTTGTAGCTGCCAGGGCTTCCACACATTTGGTAGCATGAGAAGTGACCCAACCATTCCTTTGAACCTCATATCCACCCTCATATCCATTGTGACCAGGTGATCGAGGTCAAATCGAGCCCAAGCTTCCAAGCTGAACTATGGGGGGGGTTCCATTAAACCAAGCTCAGAGAAAGCCAAGATTTTGGGCCTGGTTCTGAAAGAGATCTGAAGCAAGCAAGTCGACGTCTTGAGCCCAATTTCTAGAAGAGATTCGAAGTGATCAAACCCAAGGTTCTGAGATGAGCTGTGGAAAGAGTTATTAAGTTCAGGTTCGTAGAAAACTAGAGTCGAGGTTTCTAGTCCGAGTTGTGGAAGGATTTTCTATGTACAAAAAGTCGAGGTTTCGGCCCAAGTTGTGGAATAAATTTACTAAGTCAAGTTCGAAGAAATCGAGCCGAGGGTCTGGGTTGAGTTATGGTAAGGGTTTGGTTGATTCTAGAATCAAGTCGAGGGTTCAAAACCGAAGTGTGGGAGGGTTTTTGAAGTAACCATTCCAAGAAGAATACAAAGAAGTATTTTCAACAACTTACCATTCTCTTCGTGAGCTCTCTCTCCTAGCCAATGCCCTCCGTGAGATCTCTCTCCCAGTTCCCTCTGTGAGCTCTCTCTAACCTTGCAGCTAGTGAACTCTCTCACTGTGCCCTCCACAAGCTATCTCCTTGGGCGGGAGTCTCCTTGAAAGTAGTTTATTTGGGTGTGAGTCTCCTTGAAAGTAGTTTCTTTGGGTGTGACCATAAAACCTTGAATGGGCGTGAGTCCTAGCTCGTTTTCACTCACAAATTGTATCTAAGAATTTGCATTTCCCTCCTGGTCAATGTTTTTCTCCTTCTCCAATTTGCATTGGTGATGCATTTTTTCTTGATATTCAATGTTAATTCAATAATGAGATTAACCAACTCAAAAAAATCCTACTACACTTGGATTGTGCAATATATGCATCTCATATTGAAAATTTCATTAAGAAATAATATTTTTGCTAGTTTTCAATCCAAAAATGTTGGTTTGCCTTCATGGGTGATTTCAGGGATGAAAATTTGCTCAGGGGTGAAATTAAAGGGGTTCCAAATTTTTATTGAGTGGTTTTTTTATATTGGAGTGGTTTTTTTAAACTTTTATTTTTCGTCCCAAATTTATTTTAAAAAAAAATAGTATAGAGGGTTAGCCCAGGTTTTTATGAGGGAGAGAAGAAAAAAAATGTATTTCGCTCCTGCATTTTGGAGCTCCAAGCTTCCATTCACCCCATTTCTAGAAATACGGAAATTTCTGGTAGCAAATTTGCCCTCACATTAGGTATAAATCATGGTTTACGGTTTAATCTAATCTAGTTTTGTGGTAGTACTCCCTCTGTGGTATTACCTTGCCACAAAGAATATTCCACAGAGGTATTGTTTGAAGTGTTCCCTAACCCCCAAGCATAGTGGACAATGATATTCCCTTCGTGATCACAGACTATTCCCCCACACCCGTCGCCTCTCGTTGTCAAACATTGTGGACCATTAATGAACAAGTCATTTTCAAGTTTTTATTTAACACAAAAAATACATAAGGTATACCAATTTTTAAGACTCTTTATATCTCAAATCAATCCTAGGAAACATAAAATCAAAGATTCAACCAGAAAAAATCATTCAACTAACACAAAAGCTCCATCATCACTCAACCAATGGATACTCATAATAGAATTTTAAGATCAAATTCCTAATATTTAAAATCATAATCCTATCTTGATGTCCTCATCAAACTATTGAAACAAAAAACCTAAGGTTTTTAAGTCAGTGTTATATACCACTTAAACAAATATATTATACATTTAAAAATTACTTCCTAAAATTTTGTTTAATAAGGACAAACTTTCATGAGTTATGTTAGTAAAATTTCCTGTCCTAGGCACAAGAGTATTCGGGTTTGCAAGTTGCACGAGAAGCGCCCGAGCGCAGCATGGAAAAATCTCGTTTTTGGCTTCCAAGCAAGTAAGAGGGCGAATTTATATTGTCGACGGTCCAGATTCATCCATAAGAGAAGATTGAAGGTTGGCAGGAAATCACGGTTAGTGGAGGTGCGTCGAGATTAGCACAATGGATAGCGCCCATAGTGTGTGCAGGAAAGGATAGAAGCCATCCATCCAAAGGACACATGGCATGAGATCTAGTCACGTCGGTGTTTTGGCATTCGAGAGTTCGAAGGGTGAGGGTTCTATGGTGTTCTACATCTTGAAACCCTGAACCCCGAAGTGCCGAAAGCGCCCAAAGTTGGGCCCACAGTATCACGGAGCAATCCCAGCCGTCCATCCAAAGGGGACACCTGGTGCACGATTAGGCTCCTCACCTTTTCGCCCATCGTGACTTCGAAGCGCAAGGAGCAGCCCCTTCATATCCCCGAGGCGCAAAGTGTCGAGAGCATCCAGGACCTGGGCCCACAGCATCAACGAGTGAGTTCAGGACCGTCAGATCTGAGAGGGGCGCACGGCGCCCAATTATTCCATCTCGGTGTTTCGCTCATCGTGATTGTGATAAGTAAGGATCAGCTCCTTCCTATTCACGAACATCGAAAATGCCTTTGAAAATAAACGCAGGGTCACAACCCGTGGTCACTTGGGGAATAAAAAGAGTTGTGCAAAAGGGGTCAAAGACGTTGGGTCTAGTCACCGAAAGGTTCATCGTGATCTCCAAGTGCCATATGATACGACCTCAATCCTGGTTTTCGCTTGGAGTAAATGAAGGTGAGAAGGGGTGATTGAAACCTCTCCTCATGCATTAAGTGTAAGGTATGGAGGGTTTGGCAAGCGGTCTGCTCGAGAGGGTCCTGTGTACCCATTTTTCCAAAGAAGCCATGACGAGTCCTCGACTAGCCAGAGGAGGTATGCACATGCTAGCTCGGCACTTAATGGCTCAGCTACTCCCCCTGCAGGAGCCATGCACAGTTAAGGTGGCGTCTGATGGAGAATATCCGTCCGAATTTGGCTGAAGGGACACCAAGCCTTCGATGACTGAGCACGCCTCTGTTAGGTGAAATTTTTCTGAGTATATAGACTCAATTTTTGTATTTTTGTAATCATCGATGGTAGAGCGAAGCTCTCGACTATAAAGTTTTAACAGATACTCTAGTTCTCTAGTTATGCATCTGTATGTAATATTTCTTGTTTAATGACAGACAATCTTCTCACCCCATCTAGTTTTCATCTCATACTGAGAGAGTTTGTGATCGACTCATTCGTGCGAATTATTGCAATTATGTTATGATAAAGGATTTATTGTTTCATTGTTGTATTCTCCGGTTTTTTTCATTTGAATGTAAGAAGATCTTGCGTTTAGATGTTTTCTCCTGCAATCTGTTAGAAACCTGATGTTTACGACAGACCTTTGCATTTCTCTTATACAAGTCTTCCCCCTACTCACCCTTACTACAACTCACTGTCTGAAGTTATCTAAGATCTCACTTGCCCATGCATGCCTGGCCTAGTTTCGGAGTTGAAACAATATCGTTTTGAGTTTACTTCCATTCGATCACCCCTTTTATACCCAAATCGTGACATAAACTGATGGGCGTCGGGCTTTGCTCCTGCTGCAATCTAGGAGTGACTTCCGTCGCCAACATTTCTGGCGTCGTTGCCGAGGACGAAGTTGAAGATTTTCCCCGGGTAGAATGACATTGAGCCTCTGATTCTGAAGGTGCATCAGGCATCAGATCCCTTAAATATTTCTACTGTGCACCTGGCGACTCCACTAGGGTGAATCCAAGGTTTCCACATCACTGTTTCAGCTGTGGTTACTGTTAGCACACCTGAAAGTTGACCCTAAAGAGCTTTCTCGAGAAGGTTTCAGCAGCTGCTTTCTCATCCTGAGAAGCTTCCTGGGGTAACAACAATGTTAGGATCTGGCCTTTGATGGTGAACAAGGACCAGACACATTAGAAGCTGCGCATCTTTCACCTGGCGACTCCATGATTCAAAGATCAATTGGCGACTCCACTGGTTCTATATGGAGAAAATCCTTGCTCTCAGGTTTTCTCCTTTTAATTTTTCTGCTATTCCTGGTTTTCCTAATGTTGTCCCCTCTCTGAATGAATGGGGCGATTATTTTCCCATATTTGGAAAACGTGAAGAGGAAAACCTTGCTCAGCACCTCAGTGAGTTTCATGAACTCATGCTTCAGTGGGAGATACATCATGAGGATTTATTACTGAAAATGTTCATGTTCTCGTTAGCAGGGGATGCTCGTAAATGGTATCATTCTTTACCCCCTGCTAGCATTTCTTCACTCAGTGAATTCTATGCAGCCTTCACTGCCTATTGTCAAGAGCTTTATCCCTCTGAGTTGATTTTTCATAGTTGTTGTGATGGATACTACAACAAATGTATGCAAGATAGAGTTGTCTCTTATGTAGGCTATGAGGATGATCCTGATGACCTGGATTAGAAATCAGTCCTTTCTCCTCCCCATTCATCTGCTTCGGGCGGAGTTGTGGAGCTGATAAAATCTATCGCTACCAGACTTGACAGGTGGGAAGATGAGCGATGTGCAGAGGATTTTCCACCCTTTGAAGAAGATGATTTCGGTATCTCTACAATGGATGATTATGAAGATCCCAGGGAGGAAGAAGATGTTTCAGGCGGAGTTATGGAACTGATAAAATCTATCACTGCCAGACTTGACAGGTGGGAAGTTGAACAATGTGCTGAGGATTTCCCATCCTTTGAAGTAGATGCCCTTAGCAGCTCTACTGAGAGCTATTATGAAAAAAGATTTCCCACGGATCCTGTTTATGGTCATTATGAATCTGACCCATGGGAGAGCCAAGAAGAAGAAATCCTCCCAGATATGATTATGTCAGATGGAGGATATAATGCTGAGGGCTGTAAGGATAGAAGACTAGGGAAAGAATATGCTCTGAGTGAACTGATAGAGCAAGCGAAATCTCTCACTACCCAACATGCAAGGTTGCAATCTGAAGGCAATGGAGAGGGTTTTCCATTCCTTGAGGCACATGTTCTTAGTAGCTCTTTTGAGGAGGTTATTGAATATTTCATAGCTGCGTTAGTTTCTGCCCCTGATGAGTCTGTTGTCTCAGATTTAAAGGAAGAAGCCATTGTGGAAGAGGAATCTTCTCTTTTCCTTCACGATATTTCCCATTACGTATTTACATTTGGAATTGAATTGAAGGATCGAGAGATCATTCCTTTTCTACAAGATGGGGGAGTTTTGTGCTCACCCAGCTTTGATGATCATTCTGGTAAGAAGCAGACCACAGAGCCTTATCCTCTATCCACTAAAGAAAAGTATCATGAGGAAATCAGCCATCCCAGTCATTCAGAAGAGCATCTAAGCACACATTTCTTTTTCTATCCAGAGCCAGTCAGCGAGAAGCCACCACCCGAGATCAGTGAGCCTACGACAGTTGTCCACTCACCTGTGCTTGTCAGAGATATTCAGCCACATGGGAACAGTTGTGTAGCAAAGGAGGTTGTCTGTCACCAATTTTCTGAAATTCGTCACTCATTCTATGACCCTGTTAGTGAATACATGGAGTGGCATGTCCTTTATGCCTTGGAGCCACCCTATTTCATATCAACTTCAGCCTGTGAGGAGATGTTGAAGAGTGTAGTCGTTCTGCTGTCACGGTTAAACCATCTACTGGTGATCATCGACAGAAGGAAGGAGCTTCTATCTAGGAAGTTGCTTGAATGGCTATGGTGGAAGTCTTCTTTCACCTAGTCCCATGTAAAATATTTTATTAGCATTAGGATTGTATATAAATAAGATCCTTTGAGTATGTAGCTTTGTTTTCTTTGCTTTACTTTTCGGCCTATATTTTCAGAAGCAGGATGTTTTGAGCTTGACTCCATAGCCCAATAGCAAGGAATTGGGACTGCAAAATGAGTCCTTAGAGCATCACAGGGACGAATCTATCCCCCATGGAGCCTAATGTTAGTAACATTTCTTGTCCTAGGCACAAGAGTATTCGGGTCTGCAAGTTGCACGAGAAGCGCCCAAGCGTAACATGGAAAAATCTTGTTTTTGGCTTCCAAGCAAGTAAGAGGGTGAAGTTATATTGTCGACAGTCTAGATTCATCCATAAGAGAAGATTGACGGTTGGCGGGAAATTGTGGTTAGCGGAGGTGCGTCGAGATTAGTGCAATGGATAGCGCCCATAGTGTGTGCAGGAAAGGATAGCAATCGTCCATCCAAAGGACGTGTGGCACGAGATCAAGTCGCATCGGTGTTTCGGCATTTGGGAGTTTGAAGGGTGAGGGTTCTATGTTGTTCTACATCTCGAAACCCCGAACCCTGAAGTGTCGAAAGTGCCCAAAGTCGGGCCCGCAGTATCACGGAGCAATCTCAGTCGTCCATCCAAGGGGGACACCTGGTGCGCAATTAGGTTCCTCGCCTTTTTGCCCATCGCGACTTCGAAGTGCAAGGAGAAGCCCCTTCATATCCTCGAGGCGCGAAGTGCCAAGAGTATCCAGGACCCAGGCCCACAGCATCAACAAGTGAGTTCAGGACTGTCAGATCTGAGAGGGGCACGTGGCGCCCAATTAGGCCATCTCGACGTTTTGCTCATTGTGATTGTGATAAGTAAGGATCAACTCCTTCCTATTCATGAACGCCGAAAACGCCTTTGAAATTAAACGCAGGGTCACAACCCGTGGTCACTTGGGGAATAAAAAGAGCTATGTAAAAGGGGTCAAAGACGTCGGGTCTAGTCGCCGAAAGGTTCATCGCGATCTCCAGGTGCCATCTGATATGACCTTAATCCTGGTTTTCGCTTGGAGTAAATGAAGGTGAGAAGGGGTGGTTGAAACCTCTCCTCATGCATTAAGTGTAAGGTATGGAGGGTCTCGCAAGTAGTCTACTCAAGAGGGTCCTGTGTACCCATTTTTCCAAAGAAGCCATGACGAGTCCTCGACTAGCCAGAGGAGGTCTGCACACGCTAGCTTGGCACTTAATGGCTTAGCTACTCCCCCTGCAGGAGCCATGCGCAGTTAAGGTGGCGTCTGACGGAGAATATCCATCCGAATTTGGCTGAAGGGACACCAAGCCTTGGATGACTAAGCATGCCTCTGTTAGGTGAATTTTTCTGAGTATATAGACTCATTTTTTGTATTTTTGTAATCATCGATGGTAGAGGGAAGCTCCCAACTGTAAAGTTTTAATAGATACTCTAGTTCTCTGGTTATGCATTTGTATGTAAGTTTTCTTGTTTAATGACAGACAGTCTTCTCACCCCATCTAGTTTTCATCTCATACTGAGAGAGTTTGTGATCGACTGATTCGTGCGAATTATTGCAATTATGTTATGATAAAGGATTTATTGTTGCATTGTTGTATTCTCTGATTTTCTGAATTTGAATGTAAGAAGATATTGCATTTAGATGTTTTCTCCTACAGTCTGTTAGAAACCTAATGTTTATGACAGACCTTTGCAGTTCTCTTATACAAGTCTTCCCCCTACTCACCCTTACTACAACTCATTGTCTGAAGTTATATAAGACCTCACTTGCCCATGCATGTCTGGCCTAGTTTCGGAGTTGAAAGAATATCGTTTTGAGTTTACTTCCATTCGATCACCCCTTTTATATGCAAATCGTGACATAAACTGATGGGCGTCGGGCTCTGCTCTGCTGCAATCTAGGAGTGACTTCCGTCGCCAACAAGTTCCATAGTGAAATAGGGCATTGAAAAATTTCCAAAATGTCGTTGGATAAGATAATTTATCATCTTTGTGATACTAAGAAGGTGGATAATAAAAAAAAAATGTTCTCTTAGAATGCCCTCGGTATGCCCACATTAAATTCCAATTACAAAACCAAACAATTTACAAAATATAACTATGTATGTGATATTCATCAACACCAATTCTTCAACATATACATATCTAAGGAGTCACTTCCATAACTCACATGAAAATATGGAAATATCATCCATAAGACAACTACATCCTCCATACATTCATTTATATGGTTTCCACAACCATCCAACACATTCGATTCAGTATACCCTTTTTCTTCAATACTCAAGATGTACAAATATGTATCACTCTTGCTACCTAAAATCATATTAGGAAAGACATAAGTGCTAAAGTCAACTCATGAACAAATTCAAATATTATCAAGGAATACACCAAAAATCCAATCTTAACCAACATTCCACAATAAACACAAGTAACACTCTATAGGTGCCACAATTTCCTTCTAAAATCTACTCAAAACATATTTAAGCCTCAATATCACATGCAAAAACATAACCATTTAAATATTGGCATTTTCAAAGCAATGTCAAACAATCAGGCTCGAGCACTCAATAATCCTTTGGAGAAGAGAGATAAGTTTTAGGAGATTTAGGTTGTGGATGATAAAATCACCGAGCTACATGATGAAACCTTAGTAGATACAAATTCTCTCTAAGAGTTTAGACCAGGCTACCCAAGACACTTAGATTTGTAGTAGTTGGAATCATTTGTAGATACGGAATGGGAAGAAATAATGTAGATGCAACTAGTAAAATTAGATTAAGAGAAAGATCAATATTTCATTATTGGTGTTTCAATTGTGTTAAGTGGACCAAGTAGTTAGATGTATTCAAGAAATTTTTGGCTTATGCTCTTACCTTTATTCAAGAATTGGCCTCTTCATTTCAAGGGGAATTGGAAGATCAGTTAACATCGAAGCAATAGAATTGACTCGAGGGTGATTCAATGGGTGTGGTAGAGGCTTGTTGGCCTTCACTTGCTTTGGGATTTTTGTGCAAGAAATAAGAATGATGGGAATTGTGATATTTGGATAGCTTTGACCATTTCAAATGGACGCTCAACTTTATCTAAAGAACAAGTGGGAAAAAACGTTTTTGTAGGTTAAGTTGGGTAGTATTTATTATGTAAGCATAATGTTGTGAAAGTCAACCATTGTTAGTTAAGCCCAAAATTGGCATGTCAGGGATGCCCTGAAACTCCTTGTCAAATGAAAAGAAAAGGGATGGATCCTAGTTTGGTCACTATTATAGTCAAACTTATACAACATATAAACATAATTCCCAACAAAAATTCAATGACTTTCTTAAATAGCCCTCTTCATTGCATCTTGCTTCAAAATAAAAGTATCATTCCACAATGTTTTGTTTCATATTAAAATGAAAGTGGACACCAATAGCTATACTCTACCATCATTCTCATCCAATTCATGTATTCATAGTTCACTTACCATTATAGCATGGATGTATGCTACTCTCTTCCCTCATTAATATATTATTCCATGTTTTCTCTATGAAACTACAATAACTTTATATATAATTTCTTGTATATATTCATTTTTTTAATTGAATCATAATCCATGTGTTTCCACATGTTTCCTAGTCTTTTTTATCACAATCTAAGTCTCTTAGTGTTTATCCCTAGGTGGACCAAGGAAACATGGAAGAGGAAATGAGTACCATGGGTGATGTGGTGATAAAAAGGAGCTGCCTACCGGGTCCACTCGAAGATTGGCCTAGGACCATTTGCAGGGTTGGTCGGTTCTTGGCTTGTTATCATGTCGCTCGGTAGCACATGGGTGGTAAGTGTAGTGAAAACTCATGTTGGGAGGAGCTTTGAAAGAGCACTCTTCTCCACTTGTCGTGGAGTTTGGGTGATCGTTGTGGCTCCCTTGCAGGGATTTGCATTTGTATTCCTTGGGAAAATTCTTGGTAACACATGAGTTGTGTTGTGGGCTCTTTGAATGGATGCGAGATCTAGTATATATAGGTTGGCTTTGAGTCGTTGAGATCCTCTGTGGATGATGCAATTTCTTGTGGTTTTCGTTTGTCAAGTCCAATTGTGTTGTTGGCTCCATGAAGCCAATATGATGTATTGTGTTTTATTTGTTGACAGTGGAGGTTTTCCATTCGTGTGAAAGGTGGTGCGAGAAATGAGTTGGTTGTTGGGTCTTCCTGAAGATTGGACTTGGGTCATTTGTAGAGTGGTCAACATCCAGTACGTGGGTGAAAGTGAGGACAAGTGCGTACATGTCTGGAAAAGTGGATGTATTGGACCGTACAACCGAGGATTTTCTAGGGTTTGCAGGTGTTGTCTATAGTTTTTTGTATTTCTCTGTGGGCCATTTTCCCTATAAGGGAGCCTTTGTAAGCTTTGATATTATTCTAATGATAAGTTGATTTGAAGGGAAAAAATATTTGTGTGTTGAGAATTGGTTTCTTTTCTTCCTCTATTTATTTTAGTTAATTATTCTAGCGGTGTATTTTGTTTTGTGAGTTGCTAACCTAATTTACAGCAAGGAAATCACTAGTAAACAATTTACCTAGGTGCCAGGGTTAGAAAGTTAACAATAATATAGAATCTATAATGAATGAATGAGATATGATTGATACAATGATCCTTGTGATTGTATACTTATTTGCATTGATTGGTTAGGAATGCTTGTGTCTCTTAGGTTATGTCCCTTTGTTGTTGTTGTTGTTGTTGTTGTTGTTGTTGTATTTAAATTTATTACATTGTGTTTGTCTCTTATATTATAATTTAATGATGGCTCCTTGTGAGTGTAGCTAGATACATCACTAGTGGTATCAAAGTGATTCTTTCTACTAGTTGGGTGTCATACTTCTATAGGATTCATTCCCTATTATCCGGGTGCCAAACTTCTATTGGTTTCCATACCTTGTTGACTAGGTGTTAGAGCTTTCTGCCAAAAGAAAACAAAACTTTAGATTGGGAGGCTATCCATTTCCACTCCAATTTTCTATCCACTGTTATTTTCATGAGTCACTGCAAAACACTAAAAGGTTATCCTCTATTATGCAATGTTTACTTTTGTGCATTTGGTGGGTCATAACTTCATTTTTCATCCTGAGACTTCACTAGGGGTTCAGCATTGACCCGATCTACAGTTCGGCATATTCTTCGGAGTATTTGGAGATCTTTGGCATCAGGGAAGAATTTTTAGGGTATCCAATCTTCCAGCAGAGCTTGACCTATCCAGTTGAGGGGTTTGGCACTTCATACAGCCTAGATCTCATCTCAATATTCATGCATTGTATCCAGGTGGCCTTTGGAGGCTTGTAGCTTCTCTCCTTCATCTGGTTGAGGCTTATCTTAATTTTTTTATAATCTATTAGCTATATTGTACAATATCTACAGATCCATTGGATCAAGGTCTTATTATTTATTAATAATATTAGATTTGAGATATTTGAGTTATCACTTGTGTTACTCATCATGCATCTGGTGGAGGTATATCCATTTTTATATTTATGATTGTTGTAAACACATATAAAAATCATCAGTATAACCCTAGCGCAACCTAAAGGATCATAATAAGAAAAGTGTTTGATGAAATGCCACACCCAGAAAACATTTAAAAATACATGCAAAACATGATGTTCCTAGCATCTTGGCTTGGGAACATTACAATGGTATCAGAGCTTAGACTCCTGCCAGTCTGAGGGGTCTTCCATAAGAAGAGATGAATATTTTGGACTTTTCTAGAGGTATTTTTGAGTGTGAGAGGGAATATCAAACCCTCAATGAGATTCTCAAGAAGCTAATAACATTCCAATAGTTTGTATCCTTTAAAAATCCTAGTTGGAGCAAAGATGAGGTTACACATTGGAACCAGATCATAGATGTAGGGGTAAAGGTAAGAAACACATTATTGAGGTGCACTATGACAGTGATTATGAGGTGTGTGAGGATGCAGAGATAGATATTTATTTGGAGCAGTATGATGATGCTAGGGACTCTTGCACATAGGCTAGTGATTCTGACACGCTTGGGGAGGATAGTGACCCTTGCGTATTGGATGGAAAGTTGGATGGACCAGATGATAGCACCTGCACTTCAGTAGCCATATCACATAGTGTTTATGTGTACCTACACCTCAACAGAGTGATGACACTAGTGGGGATTCACACGTGTTAGCACCTAGATCTGATGAGCTTCCTATGAGGGTCATGGCACATTTTCCATCTCTTCAGCCACCCATGATAGCCACGACACATGCAGATACCAGTGGTAGTTCATATATTATAGAGGATTCATATGTGAGGGATGCATGCCAGGGATGTGTGAATCCATAGATCCAAGAGGAGATACATACAGATGTACAGATAGTTGACTTTACACACACATATCAGCATGAGGAGAGTGGGTCACTTCTTTTGTAGACTCCAATAGTTGACTAGGCTAAGGATATTGACAGTTGGATGGGACACCTACTTCCAGGACCATCCTGCAGTGATGAGGATGTACCCTTTATTGGTCAGGATGACCATATCACGTATCTGGACACATCTATATGGGATCTAGGCACAGATGATAGTAGCAGGGTGAGTGCACATGAGGATACAACTTCTCACACCAAATACAGTATGATTTAGAGGGAGCTATCAGTTGGGGATGATGTGTAGTCACATATAGGAGGACCCAGTAGCATAGTGGATAGGGGGCAGTTCAGCGCTTTATCTTTTGCAGAGGGTGTTGGGGATTCCAGTGTTGGCACTAGCAGTGAGAGACATGAGGCAACACCTCAACACAACTATGATCAGGAGTCACACTACTTGGCAGGATAGTTGAAAGTCAGTGAGGATATGATCATGGTAGCAACTAGGCGCATTGATGACACATGCATTGGTGGCATATTACTAATGGAGGGCATCAGTGGCTCATGGTAGTTTAGATGGGGGATTTTCCATGGATGACTTTCATACTCTCAGAGAGAGAGTGTCTGTGATGAGGGCCGACTACCAGCAGTTGTTGACGGATAGGGACTACCTATTGAGGATTGGCAAGATGTATTACGGGGATCTAAGGGAGCAGGAATTGGAGGTAGATAGACTCACTCAATAACATTTATCGTCACCCTTTTCACCCTCTTTAATTCTTTTCCCATATCTAATGTTTTCTGACATTCTTCCCCACAGACTTATACTGAAACAAATACCTATTTTTTGTTCGCCGAGAAGACCTGCAAACCCTTTTTGAAGTGTCGTTATTATAGAAAACTTGTTGGAACATCCGTCAAATGCAACATATTTATAGATTTTATCACGTCGTAATTCCGACGTTATAAAAACCTAAGTGATTGTTAGTATTTTGACTTGGTCAACATACTAAGGTGATTTTTGGAGGGGGAAAACTTAGTTTCCACAATGTCGCAATTGCGACAACAATCTTCACAAAGGTGGGAAGAGAGATGTTTATGTCATAAACATGGAAAGAGAGATGACTAGGTAGAAAATGTGGCAAGAGAGACGTCAATGTGGCAAGAGAGACATAGATGTGGCAATACCGATGTTATCGGGCAAGATGAATTTTTTTTTTTAATTTCCTCTATTTTGCGACAATATGGACAATTTTGTCCATAGTGCCGCAAATAGGTCGGAATTTTTACAATATGCACTAGTGAAGGAAATGGTAATTTTATTACATATGCATATTTTACAAGAATATGGACGAAACAATTCAACAATGTCTATATTCCTAAGAATTCTAGGATGGGGATTTGCAGTGTATGTGCTACTATTAAATCAAGAGATAAATCTGAAGGGGTAGAAAGAGGTATGCATTTACTATTTTTTTTTTTAAATTGAATAGTTATCAACTATGAAAATGTATGATCAATATTTTCATTTTATGTCATGTGCAAATTCCATAGTCAAATCACTTCAAGAACATCAGAATCTACAATCAAGTGAAAGGAAAAAGTTGTACAAACATCGAAAGAAGTGTTATGATGCTCCAAAAAAATATTTAGGTATGATAATTGATGGCATGGACCAAAAGAAAACACTTCTACCACATTTTGTTCATACACCCAAAATTTACAAGAGAATTTCATTCAGTTTCACATGGTTGCTTGTATGGTTTTGAATAGAAAAATGTGTCCAAGGGTTTACTTCACAACTCCAATTATTCATAATGATGTAAATATGACCATCGCCATAATTCATCATGTGCTCACTAACTGGTATGGAAATCTTCCTCAAGTTCTCTATCTACAGTTGGACAACACTAGTTGTGAAAATAAAAATCAAATTGTGTTTGGATATCTAAGCATCCTTGTTGAAATGGGAATCTTTCAAAAGGTGAAATTTAGTTTCCTTCTTGTTGGACACATTCATGGTCATATTGATCAAATGTTTAGTCCTTTTTTAGTAGCATTGAAGAGGAAAAATCTTGGAATACTACCATCATTGATTGAATGTATTGAGAAAGCATACATTCCAGAGCTTGTTTTTCATATATTAGAAGAAATTGTTGACATGCGAAGATTTTTTCAGGGATCACACTATGAAGAAAAATGTATTGAGAAACTTAATGACATTAGCTTCCAACATCAATTTTGTTTCAAAAACATTGATGGGAAAACACTTATATGGGGAAAGTAGTATTTAACTACTACAGAATGGGGGCCTTCATCAGGTTTAGCATTTTTGAAGTTCATTCCAAATCGTCCAAAATTTGCATCAAAGATATTATTTTTACAACAAGTTGTTGAAATCCATAATGCACGAAGGCGTAATAGAGATGTAGATTATTCTGAATTCCTGGAAGAAATAAAAAATTCCATTAAGGATACATATGAGTACTTTGATGTTGTCAATTTTGTTTGGTGGGAGTCTTTTTTCAATAGTGAAAGTGACATAATTTCAAGCTCAAAAAATTAAGATACATTGTTGAAGACTTAATTTCATTGGCCATAAAATATGCCAAATGAATATGAAGAAACAAACATTGTTAAATTTCAACACTAATATCAAGGTGCTATTGAGTTTACACAAGCAGAGGAAAGAGAAATGTATATTGGTTCATGAAGGTCACGTGCACAACGTGAATCCATGGAATAACTGTACAGGGGTTTAGTACAAGATATTAAGGAGGGTAGCATGATTGTAGTTTTAGCAACTGAAGATCCACATGGGTATCCATTATGGATTGCAAAGGTTATAAAGACTAAGAAATAAAATGATGATGTTATTGCAATTGAAGTGCATCGGTATGCAACAAGTACACACCCATTCACTAATGTTTACAAGCTAGAGATGGTAGTTGAGAAACATGTAAATAGAAAGAGAAAAAAAAAGGGTCAAAATACAACTCGTCATCGCACTAACCTCTTAAAATTAGATGATGTTGACATACTTTTTTATGACTTCAATTTGACAAAGAGAGGAACTCTTCACTCCAAGACAATATAGATTATCAATAGGTTGTTTCCATAAGAAATAAATGTAAGATGGGAGTTTGTTGAATCTAGTCGTAGATCTAAAAGGCATTTGACTTATGAAATGTTGGGCATGCATGTAGATGTATATGGTGCATTCATCAACAATAGAGAAGAGTATGGATCATCTACATCTTCATCCAATCATTTATTTGAAGACAATGTAGACTCTGATGGTATTTCAGAAACCATGAGTCAATCTAAATAAGTGTATGAAACATTTTATGTATTTTTGATCCATATGATATTTGTATGGTAACTAGAAATGAGCATTGAACTTACATATGATCTTACATGAAGTTATGAATCTTTTTTTTTTATGTTTTATGAATTATATGTTTTCATTATGGATAATATAATAAGATTTCTTAGCTCATATGTTTTTAATATGGACAATATAACAATACCTTTAAGAAATAATTCATGTTTCATTCAATGTAGCTTGTATTTACTTTTTTATTATTAAAAGTAAAAAAATTATTAAAAAGTGTCGTTGAATTTTTAAAGTATATTGTGATATTTTCATGGAATTATGTATTACCTTGTCCTTTGAGTGATAGTAAGATTTTAAAAGTAAGCATTTAAGGGTTGATTTTATGATTTAGTTTACAGTAATGATGAGTTCTATTACCACTTTATAAAAATGTGTCATTTCCATACTCCAATTTTAGAATGGGTGCTACTGGTAGCAGTACTTTTCAATTTGATGGTTGATTTTGAGGTTTTGTTTTTAATGGTACCAACTACTAAAAATATGATTTCAAATTATCTAAAATTTTAGTGCTTTGAAAAAACAAATTCAAAAACTTCTTTTTTAGGTGTTGATTTTAAGGTTTTTCTGAGCTACTACCTGCATTTTGAAGGCCATGTTTGAAAAATGTTGTAATTTTGACCCTGTTTAAAAACATAGTGCTACCGGTAGCACCACTTTTTGATTTGGGGGTTTATTTTGATGTTTTTTATGCAAAAATATGGGTTTTTTGGGCCATAGTTCTCATTTTGAGGTCACAGTTCTCATTAAGTCGGTAAATTTGTTATTTATGCAAAAATATGATGAGGTCGAATTGAAACCAATTCACCAAATCAAAAATTGTGAAACAAATTTCAACTTCATTTTAGTGGATTTGGATTGTAAATATCACTCCAGATCTTATTACAAGTTGTTTCCTTAGCCATACAATCATCTATATCCATCACAAATCGATTTCCTTATTGGATGGACACTCAGTTTGGGCCAAGAATTTGGAAACTGGTTGTAAATGCACAATATGGGCAACCCCATATTAGAAAACTGGCGTTATCTCCCACACAGTGCCTTTTCTGAGAAATTTGTCCACTTTGAACCTAAATCAAGACCTTTTAGAGAAAACCTGTGTCTTGTATTTTTTGAATTTATGTCCATCTTCTCATAAATCACGCACGAAGTCTGCTATCTAGTATTTTATCAATTTTAGGTTGAAACATCACACGTTGGGTGTTCATAAATTTTGGACACATAAATCATATCACAATCTAGTAGCACATCTTATGAGTGACACTTGTAAAACATCAAAATAATCCTCTCAATGAATTATACAATTTAAGAGTGACTACAAAATCTTTGATTATGTAGCTATTCTAAATTAAAGAAATTCACAACTAAATTAAAAACAAATGCAACAATAAAATCGAGCAAATCATCATAAGACTCATACCTTTCAAAAATTCATTATCACCAATCATATATGTACACACAAAAATGTCAAACATGTAAAGAGTAAAATTGGAAATCATGATTAAGAACTAGTAACATTTTGCAAGTCTAAGGTAATAATGACATTTACTCCCAAGGATTGAATAACCACATGACCTTTAGCAATTTTTAGTTTTTCATTTATTTTGACAACTTCTAGTTCATGTTGTTCAATTAATGATTTGTTTTGTTTCCTTAGGTGATGGAAGAATAAGTCGCGTAGCTTAATAAGGGAAAAAATGCATTGAAAGGATAAAACACAATGTAAAGTTGTTGAACCTTCTCATAATGACAAAGGAAATGAGTCATCATGGTTTCAACAGGAATTTTATTGGCACGAAATGATACTATACTTTGGCTTTGAATTTTTGATCTTGCAAGTAAAGGTACATCATAATGGACATGGAGACAAGGACGATCCCATTGATTTTTATAATTCTTGGCATTAAAACTATGATGAAACATTGAATCCACTCCCAACAAAATACCACAATGCTAATAATGTCTTGTCATAGAAACAACTGGAATGTTTGGTTACCTAACATAACTTTTAATCACAAAGAGGTTTGATAAAGCATACGTATAAATGTGAATAACGATAACACTAGTGATTCATGTGTGGAATGTTTTTGGACATAGGTTATATTCATAATCTCATAGATTAATTGGGTTTAAATGAGGATAGAACGTACCACTACCTTATTTGACCATGCATATTGTTATTAAATTCATCCAAATAGTCCTTCACCAAACATGGACACCCCTACGATAATTAATTCAAACAATGATCACAACCTCAATAGTATTGTGAATATTGTTATGAAATTATAATCAAAATAGTGACTAGATGTCGAGGTCTAGATTAGAGACAAATTGTTTCAATAAAGTATCATCCGAGAGCTCATAAACAAGTTGGAAAAATGAAAAATGAATATGTGACGAGATAACATAGAAAACCATTCTTGAATTTGAAACAATATCAACATTTCACCAACTTAAAATCAAGTGTAATAATTTAGGTCCTGATGACATTAACCATAATTTCATCCGATAACAAAATTAGACCTTGTCATAAATGACATTTATAAGTATCCACAATGTTTTAATTTCCATGACATGATGAATAATACTTGGAGATGTGAAAATGATCATCATAATCAACTTTGAATTTCATCCTTTCAATCATGAAATTCAAAGTGATAAATGATTGAATACTATTCAAAATAGTGATGAATCTAAGAAATTGATTATAAAGGACCCTTCGATGAATACAATTTGAAATGATATGAAAAACCCAGTTCAAACAATCAAATTGACCATTTAAAAATTATTGCCCATGGATAACCAAAAACATCAAAAGATAAAGAAAGAATATGAAAGATTCCATCCTTTGAGATGGTTTGTTGACTACTTTCCTTGGAGCGAGAAATGATGAAAGATCGAGACTTTGGAGAAAAATTTAATGATAATTCTTACCAATAAAATATTCATAGGGGTACCCTTTCATTTTACGAAAAATGGAAGGGACTTGTTGTGAGGCCAACAAATGGCGACACATTGGGTCAAGCAGTTATCTCTGTAGAATAATCTGAAATTTGTAAGTATCGAGGAATAAAGATGGGATTTCTAAAACACTAAATCTCAAAAAACCTGAAAATATTTATCCCTGACTTATATAGTGTTTATTTAAATTTGCAACTTCTAAAAATATCCAAATTTATTCCATCATTATTGAAAAACTTTGTAAAATATGAAATATTGATCATTTTTTATATCATTTTCAAAAACATAAAAACAATAGACTTTACCGAGAATTAGTCTTGGGAAAGACAAGCTAATCAAGTGAGTTATACTATTAAAATGAATTCAATACCACAAGCATGGCCACAGCTACAACATGTGTTTATATCCTCGACAAGGATACCTTTTAACCCTATTCAGATGCTTTCATCCCATCCACTAGGTATAGATACATGGCTTATAGATCCTTATAATAACACACAATTTTTTTCTTTCTTATGTTATTCTAGAAAATTAACTGAAGGTCATTGCCCTGGCTTGGTAATGAGCTGACGACAGTGTCATTCACAAAAACCAAAAAAAGTGAACCATTTGACTTGTGATTAGACCTCTTGGCATTTAGCCTTGTGACTGAAATCCATTACCCTAGCTTGGTGACCAGTAGTGGTAATGTCACTTTGTAAGAACCCATGATCATGATAGGTAAGCTCGTGATGAGACCTATTATCTTTTAGCTAACTCCTCATGTTTTTTTTTTTTATATATAAAGGATCATGCTATGGTTATTGTTAATATCTTAAGAAATTATCTAATAGATGGAGAAGCAAATACGAAAGACTCCTTAAGAGCATGGGATGGCGTAAAAATTTAAAGGTTACTAATACTTACCGATTAATCATGCTTTCCTGAAATTGATTCCTTTAAAAGTAAACTATCATGTAAATATGTTTTGTTTATTTTGATTTAAGTTCCTTAATATTGGATTAAAAATAAAATTGTTGAGTAATGATGAAAAAATTCAGATAAATTTTCTAGCCAAATTCATAATAGATTTTTCAAAGTCAAAGACTAAATAATCAAAAATTTTGAATGCAAACACAAAAAAGACATCCTTTTAAATATTTCCTTAAAAATAATATTTTAGTTTTATACATCAGAAAATCTTGTTTTTACCCAATGTGTATGCTGGAAAAATTCTTAATAATAAAATCTAAAATGAAGCTAGCAAATCATTGACAATCAAGCAGACTTGAAAATGTAAGAAAAGAGAAACAAAAGCATAAGCTTAAATAATTGACTTAACCTAAGATATATACAATAGGTCAAATCAACATCCAAACAATGTAGCAATCGTATCACAAGTCAAAATGGATAAGAGGAATAATATTTTAAGGGATAATATGAATTTGAAAGTTTAAATATTTTTCCCATTAGATCCTTTAATGATATAAATTTGTACTTTTCTTCAAATAATGATTGTGATGGAAACATTTCATTAAAAAATGCATGAGATGTTTAGTAGATCATACCTTTTATTAAAAACAAACAAAAAAAAAAAACAAATTGAAAAAATACTAAAAATAAATCTAAAACTAAATATGCAACTATGATATCAATTTCAAAACAAATGGCAGCCTTATCAATTAAATTTCATGTCAAAAGAAAAGAGAAGCTTATGAGTAATCAAAGATAAATTCTTTTCCTTAAAATATTCTTTCTTCATGATAATGATTGCATTAAACATTTCACAACCCAGTCACAAAAATAAAAATAAAATGAAAAGATTGAACTTACAAATAAATGTTTAGAAAAACATACTATGAACAAGAGTATAATAGAGAATCGAGGAGAAAATTAAAGTAAATTTCTTTCACTATCTCTTGATGATAGCTCATCTTCATCTTGATATTAACATGTCTTCATAACTGTGTTATTCAAGTAAACTAAAAAAAACAAATCTACTTATGAAAGAAGAAACAAAAACTAAACTAATTAACCTACTCTTAGATCATGTCCTACACTTCTTGATAATCAAAAGATTAAGTAAACTCAAATTTCCAAAGAACCCATAGGATCATTTTCAATCCTGCAAGAACATAAAATCGAATATCAGAAGCAATAATTGATGTACCTAAAGATAAAAAAGAAACGCATCATACTTACATCCTTGATTTTCATTCACAAACAAGGTAAGGATAACCTTACCATTCTACGGAAAATTTGCATGATAAGGCACCTCAAGCCAATATCCAATCCTATCATGATATGTACAATTATAGAATTGTTTGAAAGAATTTACAGATGAAAAAAATTATTATGAGAATAATGTACATAATTGTAATGGAAAGAATATTGTAAGAGAATCTTGGTATTATTAGTAGGATTTATTTCAGAGATTACATCCAAATAATGAAAACTTATCATAGTTTTTAATTGAAAAAGAAGTGTCCCATTTTCTTGATAATTCTTATTGAGCCCATATAATTCATAATTAACAATTTAAGATGAACCAACTGGATCAACCAATATTTTTGAACAATAATCACTTGTTATATAAGTTTTGTAATTAATATCATGATGATAATGTTGGATAGTTGGTTTTCATTGATGTAACTAGAAGTGGTTGTCATTGATGTCAACAGATGTGATTGGTGCATTTAAAGAAGTCTACAAGAAGCCCTAGAGGTGTGGTCATGAAGCCAAAAGTTGTTTGAGGAAAAAAAGGATGAAATACATGTCACATTAATGCAAAATCCTCATATATGGATAGTCCTCATCATGTCATTTCCAACAGTAAGTGGCACGCCACGTGGTTCCTCACAATTGAGGAGTTATTCTCTTTATAAGTTGAAATCTCATGGTTAAGAAGCCCCTAAACAATTACAATTCAGTAATTAAAGGGTAAAACAAGTGTAACAAGAAATAATGAGTTGACCCTAAAATTAGGAAAAAGGGTAAAACAATCATTAATTAAATGGTAAAATAGTTGTAACAAGAAATAATTAGTTGACCCTAAAATTAGAAAAAGGGTAAAACAGTTACAAGTTAGCCCCAAAAGAATGCACTTGAAAAGTATAAATAAGGCACCTAGGAGTTCATTTGTGACATCGAATAAAGTTATTTTTATCTAAGATAACTAAGGATATCTGAGGTGAATTTCATAGGCAATTTGAAGTGAAGAAGGACAAAATTCCAAGGTAGGATGAAGTCTTGTGATGATGCGTACTAAGGTATGTTATTTAAAGGTAATCTTACAATTTTTGATATAACCTTTTTTGTAGAATGCTTCAGATATCAAAAATTGGAGGTTGTTTAGAAGACATATCAAGGCACTGGTGGTAACAATTTAAGCTTCTGGGTCATTTTACTTTTGGATATACACTCTATGGAAGATAGGGTTTTTTACTAGTCCTGAAACTAGTCTCAAACAAGTGTTCTTGGTAAAACATTCATAACTTATTCATAGAGGCTACAATTTTTTTGAGGCCAATTTAAATAGAACTATAACAGTCTGTAGTATCTTTTTTACTAGTTTCATAATCATATATCAAATTTTGAGCACGTGGCATGTTGTACAAGTTCACTCTCCAGAATAAGATAGAATTCAGCAAGGAGTGCCATTTTCACTATAAATTGTGTTTTGAGAAGTTTCATACGCTGAATTTTTGAGGATATGGAAGAAATATCTCATATCATCTTTGGTTAAAATTTCAAACCTTTATTCATTACAACTACGTAGTTATGCTTGTTGAAAGTTAGGGTTTGTGAATAATCCAAAACTAGTCCTGTGAGACTAAGGTAAATTTTGATGAAGATGGTATTATCTTGTTGTTGAAGTTGAGGAAGAGATACATGTATGTAATTTTGTGTGTCAAGTATGCTACAAGATCAAATGTATGGTTTACATGTGTTATTGAGGGTTATGTTTATGGTACATGTTTGAGGCATGTCTTGATGATGATGGTACATGATATGGTACACCTTTGCAATGATATGTTACATTGTTAGAAGTAAATATTGGCTATCTTGGTATCTAGTTTGGTATATGTCATGGTAATGTTATCACATGCTTGAGGCACATCTTATGGTACTTAGTTGAGGCACTTCATTAATGATATATTATGTTACATGGTGTATGGCATGATTGAGACATATCATGAGTGATATCATGGTATATGGTTGATGCATGAGATGGTACATGGTTGATTTACATGGTATGGTACAAGTTGATGTAAATGGTTGATGTACATGATGTGGTATAGGCTTATGTACATGGTATGGTACATGTTGATGTGCATGGTTGATACAGGTTGATGTACTTGGTTTGGTTATGGTTTGGTGTCCATGTGAGTGGATATAGTTACAGTTGGTTGATGATGGTATATCAATGACAATGACAGTGACGGTGAAAGTGACAGGTTGTATGATTGGTTGATCATCAGTGACAGGTTGATGTGACAGTGTTAGTCACAGGTTGATGTGATAGTGATAGTGGTAGTCACAAGTTGGTTTATGTGACAGTGACAATGATTGGTTGATGTGATAGTAATGGTGATTGGTTGATCTGAAAGTGATAGGTTGGTGACAGTGGAAGTTACAAGTTGATCAATGGCAGTGACATTGAGTCTACACTTATATTTCAAGGCAGCAAGATGGGGAAAGGAAAGGGGGTTGTATCCTCCTTTTGGTTGGTTCCAGAGAACTCAGGGAGTTGTATCTTCCTTCAGGTTGGTTCCTGTAAATCAAGGGATCGTATCCACCTTTCAATTGGTGTCAAAAAACTCAGGGAGTTGTAGCTTCCTTCAGGTTGGTGCCTATAAATCAGGGGGTCATAGCCTCCTTCTAGTTGGTGTCGAAGAACTCAGGGAGTTGGAGATTCCTTCAAGTTCGTGCATGTAAATAAGGGGGTTGGTTCCTCCTTTCAGTTGGTGTTGGATAATTTGGAAGTTGGTGTTTCCTATGAATGTATTCTTGATACATATAAGAAATCATTCCATGATTTTCTCCCATTTCGGTTCCCAAGTAAATTCTAGTGTATTGTGTATCCGATGTGATATTGTTTATTTGCACTATATGCTCATGATATATTGGATGAAATAATAAATGATATATTGTTGATAAAATTGAAGTTTGAATATTGTGATTGAAAGTGGTAAAAAGTGTTCATATTGATTCACCCCCTCCCCCTCTCAGTATTCCAATAGATAACTAGTAACAATATTTGATTGATTATAATATTCAATCTCAAATAATTAATTATGATAAAAATAAGATTCTTCTTTAAACACAAATTGAGATAAATGAATAGAAAATGCAATTTGAGACCTATGTAAATTATTTCTTAATTCCCCTATAGATAATTGATAAGAAAAAGAAGTAATAGGTTCATGGGAAGAAACATTCTCTCCTTTATCTTTTTTATGAAAATTGTTATTAATTTGTACCTGCTTATAATTTAACAATGAAGAATTAAATTCAAAATAAACTGAAACACACGATTGCATAACATATTCATCAAATATAGCACGGTACAATGAAAAATATGTATAAGAATTAAGAATATAAAATTCATCTCTTGAAATGGTAGGAATATATGATTTCAATTGTGGGTTTGTTTATTCTCCTTTTATAAACTGATCAACCTCCAATGTATGCTCTCCTGAAAAATATGAACATGAAATGTTATTCAAGACAAAATCATGTTCATTGTAAAAGGGTAAATCTGAGAGAAAATCACAAGAGTTATGAAAATTACTTGATTCAATAATTAATGGGGATTTAATAGTTTGACTAATGATGTCATCTCTCAATAGTTGATCTTGAACTTGTTCAAATAAATTAGGAGAATATTTACCGATAACATGATCACAAAATTCATATTCAATCTCTTTCACTTCTGAAATAGTTCTAGTATCTTCGAGAGTATGACAGCTATCTTTATCTAAACTTAAAGTTTCTTTCTCAATAGAATAAGACATCAATGAAAAATAATTATCAAGAGCGACAATTGCATATTTTAAAATATCATGTTGCTCCTGATCTAACAAAATGAAAGAAGTTGACAAAAAATGTTGCCTTTCTACAACTTCTAAATCTTCAAGATCATCATGAAAATTTAAACCAACCTGTGAATGAATATTAGTGCCTAATTCAGATTGATTAAGAATTAATTGATCTTATTCATCTGAAAGATAAATGAGATATCAAAACCATTCATCAATAAGAGGCATTTCTTTCAAATGGAATCTGGTACAAAAATGTATAAGCCTAATTGCAAAATATTCTAATGATTCATCTTTTTCTTTCCTTAAACAATTTAATTCTTCACCTAATACATCATAATCAAAAATTTTAAAATCAAATAAAAATTGAATTACAAACTCAAAACAAGAATGAATAGAATTAGCGAGAAAAGATTCAAACCAATATTTAACCCAACCTCGAAAAGTGAGAGTGAACAATCTACATACAACATTAAGATTAGTGATATTATGTTTTAAACACTTAGAACAAAATTTATAAACATGATTTTTTGCGGATGTGTTCCCTTCACCATCAAATGTGAGTTTCGACATGAGAGAAACTGTCTTACTGGGAATGATAATTGATAGAATATTAAAAACACATTCCCATATAGGAATTTGGGCAAGAGCCATTATAAATCAAATCAATTTGAGAAAATAGCTCTAATAGGTCTTACTTGTCAGTATTTCCTCCTTCTAGCGCCATTTATTGACGGGAAAAATTGACCACTCGTCAACGCAAGAGAAACAACCCGGTCTGAGGTCCTTAAAGAAAAACCCAAGACATTTGGTATGGTTTTTCCTGGCGGGTTTTATGGTTCAATTTTCCATTGAAAGAATCGTCCCTCGTAAGAGAAAAGATATATAAAAGTTATCCTTAGGATACTACAAACCAATATTTACAATTATAATGCTAACTAAAAATAAATCTAAAATCTTTACATTAACTCCTTTAAAGGAAAGAGAAATAATAAAAAACTAACTAATTTGTACATATGTAGAAGAGTTTGGAAAAATAATAAAAAAATAACTAATTTGTAGATATGTTCAAGATTCTGTAAATCTTGTTGAATGAAAATTTTAAATCAATAATAACATAACTATATCCCAAGAAAATGATAAAAAAAACCTAATCATATATAAAGATAACTACATAAATTCCTACAAAACACTCAACGCAATAAATGAGATGAGAAACATATAATAAATTCATATGCTTCCAATAAAACTAGAGAAAAGTGATTTTAAACATGAGAAAAATAAGGTTAATCAAGTTAAGAACAATAATTTAACTACCCTTTAAATAAATGATTCACATTTCATATCATAAATATAAGAAAACTACAAAGCTAAAAGAACAGAAATAAAACTATCTTGGCCAAGAGATTGTTAAAATATGACAATTGAATCTATCTTCACATTGAATGTAATAATCACCTATCAAATGCAAGAAAGAGTCATATTGTTAACAGAGGACATGATTTAAGAAATCTGAGATTTACAACAAAAAAAAATAAAAAAAATAGAGACACAGTCATGTGAAAGTGAACAGTTATAATATCAATTATAGCTGCATTTCAAAATTAAACATATGGCATGTCTTAGTTCGTGAAGAACATTCCATAAACTGAAACACACATATAATTAATAACATAATTTATTTATCTATTGTCGATAAAAATAACAATAGTCAAAACATAATCCTTTGTTCATGCAACAAGAAT
>ML788454.1:378764-410031 GCA_009831015.1 Picea engelmannii
CAATGTCTATATTCCTAAGAATTCTAGGATGGGGATTTGCAGTGTATGTGCTACTATTAAATCAAGAGATAAATCTGAAGGGGTAGAAAGAGGTATGCATTTACTATTTTTTTTTTTAAATTGAATAGTTATCAACTATGAAAATGTATGATCAATATTTTCATTTTATGTCATGTGCAAATTCCATAGTCAAATCACTTCAAGAACATCAGAATCTACAATCAAGTGAAAGGAAAAAGTTGTACAAACATCGAAAGAAGTGTTATGATGCTCCAAAAAAATATTTAGGTATGATAATTGATGGCATGGACCAAAAGAAAACACTTCTACCACATTTTGTTCATACACCCAAAATTTACAAGAGAATTTCATTCAGTTTCACATGGTTGCTTGTATGGTTTTGAATAGAAAAATGTGTCCAAGGGTTTACTTCACAACTCCAATTATTCATAATGATGTAAATATGACCATCGCCATAATTCATCATGTGCTCACTAACTGGTATGGAAATCTTCCTCAAGTTCTCTATCTACAGTTGGACAACACTAGTTGTGAAAATAAAAATCAAATTGTGTTTGGATATCTAAGCATCCTTGTTGAAATGGGAATCTTTCAAAAGGTGAAATTTAGTTTCCTTCTTGTTGGACACATTCATGGTCATATTGATCAAATGTTTAGTCCTTTTTTAGTAGCATTGAAGAGGAAAAATCTTGGAATACTACCATCATTGATTGAATGTATTGAGAAAGCATACATTCCAGAGCTTGTTTTTCATATATTAGAAGAAATTGTTGACATGCGAAGATTTTTTCAGGGATCACACTATGAAGAAAAATGTATTGAGAAACTTAATGACATTAGCTTCCAACATCAATTTTGTTTCAAAAACATTGATGGGAAAACACTTATATGGGGAAAGTAGTATTTAACTACTACAGAATGGGGGCCTTCATCAGGTTTAGCATTTTTGAAGTTCATTCCAAATCGTCCAAAATTTGCATCAAAGATATTATTTTTACAACAAGTTGTTGAAATCCATAATGCACGAAGGCGTAATAGAGATGTAGATTATTCTGAATTCCTGGAAGAAATAAAAAATTCCATTAAGGATACATATGAGTACTTTGATGTTGTCAATTTTGTTTGGTGGGAGTCTTTTTTCAATAGTGAAAGTGACATAATTTCAAGCTCAAAAAATTAAGATACATTGTTGAAGACTTAATTTCATTGGCCATAAAATATGCCAAATGAATATGAAGAAACAAACATTGTTAAATTTCAACACTAATATCAAGGTGCTATTGAGTTTACACAAGCAGAGGAAAGAGAAATGTATATTGGTTCATGAAGGTCACGTGCACAACGTGAATCCATGGAATAACTGTACAGGGGTTTAGTACAAGATATTAAGGAGGGTAGCATGATTGTAGTTTTAGCAACTGAAGATCCACATGGGTATCCATTATGGATTGCAAAGGTTATAAAGACTAAGAAATAAAATGATGATGTTATTGCAATTGAAGTGCATCGGTATGCAACAAGTACACACCCATTCACTAATGTTTACAAGCTAGAGATGGTAGTTGAGAAACATGTAAATAGAAAGAGAAAAAAAAAGGGTCAAAATACAACTCGTCATCGCACTAACCTCTTAAAATTAGATGATGTTGACATACTTTTTTATGACTTCAATTTGACAAAGAGAGGAACTCTTCACTCCAAGACAATATAGATTATCAATAGGTTGTTTCCATAAGAAATAAATGTAAGATGGGAGTTTGTTGAATCTAGTCGTAGATCTAAAAGGCATTTGACTTATGAAATGTTGGGCATGCATGTAGATGTATATGGTGCATTCATCAACAATAGAGAAGAGTATGGATCATCTACATCTTCATCCAATCATTTATTTGAAGACAATGTAGACTCTGATGGTATTTCAGAAACCATGAGTCAATCTAAATAAGTGTATGAAACATTTTATGTATTTTTGATCCATATGATATTTGTATGGTAACTAGAAATGAGCATTGAACTTACATATGATCTTACATGAAGTTATGAATCTTTTTTTTTTATGTTTTATGAATTATATGTTTTCATTATGGATAATATAATAAGATTTCTTAGCTCATATGTTTTTAATATGGACAATATAACAATACCTTTAAGAAATAATTCATGTTTCATTCAATGTAGCTTGTATTTACTTTTTTATTATTAAAAGTAAAAAAATTATTAAAAAGTGTCGTTGAATTTTTAAAGTATATTGTGATATTTTCATGGAATTATGTATTACCTTGTCCTTTGAGTGATAGTAAGATTTTAAAAGTAAGCATTTAAGGGTTGATTTTATGATTTAGTTTACAGTAATGATGAGTTCTATTACCACTTTATAAAAATGTGTCATTTCCATACTCCAATTTTAGAATGGGTGCTACTGGTAGCAGTACTTTTCAATTTGATGGTTGATTTTGAGGTTTTGTTTTTAATGGTACCAACTACTAAAAATATGATTTCAAATTATCTAAAATTTTAGTGCTTTGAAAAAACAAATTCAAAAACTTCTTTTTTAGGTGTTGATTTTAAGGTTTTTCTGAGCTACTACCTGCATTTTGAAGGCCATGTTTGAAAAATGTTGTAATTTTGACCCTGTTTAAAAACATAGTGCTACCGGTAGCACCACTTTTTGATTTGGGGGTTTATTTTGATGTTTTTTATGCAAAAATATGGGTTTTTTGGGCCATAGTTCTCATTTTGAGGTCACAGTTCTCATTAAGTCGGTAAATTTGTTATTTATGCAAAAATATGATGAGGTCGAATTGAAACCAATTCACCAAATCAAAAATTGTGAAACAAATTTCAACTTCATTTTAGTGGATTTGGATTGTAAATATCACTCCAGATCTTATTACAAGTTGTTTCCTTAGCCATACAATCATCTATATCCATCACAAATCGATTTCCTTATTGGATGGACACTCAGTTTGGGCCAAGAATTTGGAAACTGGTTGTAAATGCACAATATGGGCAACCCCATATTAGAAAACTGGCGTTATCTCCCACACAGTGCCTTTTCTGAGAAATTTGTCCACTTTGAACCTAAATCAAGACCTTTTAGAGAAAACCTGTGTCTTGTATTTTTTGAATTTATGTCCATCTTCTCATAAATCACGCACGAAGTCTGCTATCTAGTATTTTATCAATTTTAGGTTGAAACATCACACGTTGGGTGTTCATAAATTTTGGACACATAAATCATATCACAATCTAGTAGCACATCTTATGAGTGACACTTGTAAAACATCAAAATAATCCTCTCAATGAATTATACAATTTAAGAGTGACTACAAAATCTTTGATTATGTAGCTATTCTAAATTAAAGAAATTCACAACTAAATTAAAAACAAATGCAACAATAAAATCGAGCAAATCATCATAAGACTCATACCTTTCAAAAATTCATTATCACCAATCATATATGTACACACAAAAATGTCAAACATGTAAAGAGTAAAATTGGAAATCATGATTAAGAACTAGTAACATTTTGCAAGTCTAAGGTAATAATGACATTTACTCCCAAGGATTGAATAACCACATGACCTTTAGCAATTTTTAGTTTTTCATTTATTTTGACAACTTCTAGTTCATGTTGTTCAATTAATGATTTGTTTTGTTTCCTTAGGTGATGGAAGAATAAGTCGCGTAGCTTAATAAGGGAAAAAATGCATTGAAAGGATAAAACACAATGTAAAGTTGTTGAACCTTCTCATAATGACAAAGGAAATGAGTCATCATGGTTTCAACAGGAATTTTATTGGCACGAAATGATACTATACTTTGGCTTTGAATTTTTGATCTTGCAAGTAAAGGTACATCATAATGGACATGGAGACAAGGACGATCCCATTGATTTTTATAATTCTTGGCATTAAAACTATGATGAAACATTGAATCCACTCCCAACAAAATACCACAATGCTAATAATGTCTTGTCATAGAAACAACTGGAATGTTTGGTTACCTAACATAACTTTTAATCACAAAGAGGTTTGATAAAGCATACGTATAAATGTGAATAACGATAACACTAGTGATTCATGTGTGGAATGTTTTTGGACATAGGTTATATTCATAATCTCATAGATTAATTGGGTTTAAATGAGGATAGAACGTACCACTACCTTATTTGACCATGCATATTGTTATTAAATTCATCCAAATAGTCCTTCACCAAACATGGACACCCCTACGATAATTAATTCAAACAATGATCACAACCTCAATAGTATTGTGAATATTGTTATGAAATTATAATCAAAATAGTGACTAGATGTCGAGGTCTAGATTAGAGACAAATTGTTTCAATAAAGTATCATCCGAGAGCTCATAAACAAGTTGGAAAAATGAAAAATGAATATGTGACGAGATAACATAGAAAACCATTCTTGAATTTGAAACAATATCAACATTTCACCAACTTAAAATCAAGTGTAATAATTTAGGTCCTGATGACATTAACCATAATTTCATCCGATAACAAAATTAGACCTTGTCATAAATGACATTTATAAGTATCCACAATGTTTTAATTTCCATGACATGATGAATAATACTTGGAGATGTGAAAATGATCATCATAATCAACTTTGAATTTCATCCTTTCAATCATGAAATTCAAAGTGATAAATGATTGAATACTATTCAAAATAGTGATGAATCTAAGAAATTGATTATAAAGGACCCTTCGATGAATACAATTTGAAATGATATGAAAAACCCAGTTCAAACAATCAAATTGACCATTTAAAAATTATTGCCCATGGATAACCAAAAACATCAAAAGATAAAGAAAGAATATGAAAGATTCCATCCTTTGAGATGGTTTGTTGACTACTTTCCTTGGAGCGAGAAATGATGAAAGATCGAGACTTTGGAGAAAAATTTAATGATAATTCTTACCAATAAAATATTCATAGGGGTACCCTTTCATTTTACGAAAAATGGAAGGGACTTGTTGTGAGGCCAACAAATGGCGACACATTGGGTCAAGCAGTTATCTCTGTAGAATAATCTGAAATTTGTAAGTATCGAGGAATAAAGATGGGATTTCTAAAACACTAAATCTCAAAAAACCTGAAAATATTTATCCCTGACTTATATAGTGTTTATTTAAATTTGCAACTTCTAAAAATATCCAAATTTATTCCATCATTATTGAAAAACTTTGTAAAATATGAAATATTGATCATTTTTTATATCATTTTCAAAAACATAAAAACAATAGACTTTACCGAGAATTAGTCTTGGGAAAGACAAGCTAATCAAGTGAGTTATACTATTAAAATGAATTCAATACCACAAGCATGGCCACAGCTACAACATGTGTTTATATCCTCGACAAGGATACCTTTTAACCCTATTCAGATGCTTTCATCCCATCCACTAGGTATAGATACATGGCTTATAGATCCTTATAATAACACACAATTTTTTTCTTTCTTATGTTATTCTAGAAAATTAACTGAAGGTCATTGCCCTGGCTTGGTAATGAGCTGACGACAGTGTCATTCACAAAAACCAAAAAAAGTGAACCATTTGACTTGTGATTAGACCTCTTGGCATTTAGCCTTGTGACTGAAATCCATTACCCTAGCTTGGTGACCAGTAGTGGTAATGTCACTTTGTAAGAACCCATGATCATGATAGGTAAGCTCGTGATGAGACCTATTATCTTTTAGCTAACTCCTCATGTTTTTTTTTTTTATATATAAAGGATCATGCTATGGTTATTGTTAATATCTTAAGAAATTATCTAATAGATGGAGAAGCAAATACGAAAGACTCCTTAAGAGCATGGGATGGCGTAAAAATTTAAAGGTTACTAATACTTACCGATTAATCATGCTTTCCTGAAATTGATTCCTTTAAAAGTAAACTATCATGTAAATATGTTTTGTTTATTTTGATTTAAGTTCCTTAATATTGGATTAAAAATAAAATTGTTGAGTAATGATGAAAAAATTCAGATAAATTTTCTAGCCAAATTCATAATAGATTTTTCAAAGTCAAAGACTAAATAATCAAAAATTTTGAATGCAAACACAAAAAAGACATCCTTTTAAATATTTCCTTAAAAATAATATTTTAGTTTTATACATCAGAAAATCTTGTTTTTACCCAATGTGTATGCTGGAAAAATTCTTAATAATAAAATCTAAAATGAAGCTAGCAAATCATTGACAATCAAGCAGACTTGAAAATGTAAGAAAAGAGAAACAAAAGCATAAGCTTAAATAATTGACTTAACCTAAGATATATACAATAGGTCAAATCAACATCCAAACAATGTAGCAATCGTATCACAAGTCAAAATGGATAAGAGGAATAATATTTTAAGGGATAATATGAATTTGAAAGTTTAAATATTTTTCCCATTAGATCCTTTAATGATATAAATTTGTACTTTTCTTCAAATAATGATTGTGATGGAAACATTTCATTAAAAAATGCATGAGATGTTTAGTAGATCATACCTTTTATTAAAAACAAACAAAAAAAAAAAACAAATTGAAAAAATACTAAAAATAAATCTAAAACTAAATATGCAACTATGATATCAATTTCAAAACAAATGGCAGCCTTATCAATTAAATTTCATGTCAAAAGAAAAGAGAAGCTTATGAGTAATCAAAGATAAATTCTTTTCCTTAAAATATTCTTTCTTCATGATAATGATTGCATTAAACATTTCACAACCCAGTCACAAAAATAAAAATAAAATGAAAAGATTGAACTTACAAATAAATGTTTAGAAAAACATACTATGAACAAGAGTATAATAGAGAATCGAGGAGAAAATTAAAGTAAATTTCTTTCACTATCTCTTGATGATAGCTCATCTTCATCTTGATATTAACATGTCTTCATAACTGTGTTATTCAAGTAAACTAAAAAAAACAAATCTACTTATGAAAGAAGAAACAAAAACTAAACTAATTAACCTACTCTTAGATCATGTCCTACACTTCTTGATAATCAAAAGATTAAGTAAACTCAAATTTCCAAAGAACCCATAGGATCATTTTCAATCCTGCAAGAACATAAAATCGAATATCAGAAGCAATAATTGATGTACCTAAAGATAAAAAAGAAACGCATCATACTTACATCCTTGATTTTCATTCACAAACAAGGTAAGGATAACCTTACCATTCTACGGAAAATTTGCATGATAAGGCACCTCAAGCCAATATCCAATCCTATCATGATATGTACAATTATAGAATTGTTTGAAAGAATTTACAGATGAAAAAAATTATTATGAGAATAATGTACATAATTGTAATGGAAAGAATATTGTAAGAGAATCTTGGTATTATTAGTAGGATTTATTTCAGAGATTACATCCAAATAATGAAAACTTATCATAGTTTTTAATTGAAAAAGAAGTGTCCCATTTTCTTGATAATTCTTATTGAGCCCATATAATTCATAATTAACAATTTAAGATGAACCAACTGGATCAACCAATATTTTTGAACAATAATCACTTGTTATATAAGTTTTGTAATTAATATCATGATGATAATGTTGGATAGTTGGTTTTCATTGATGTAACTAGAAGTGGTTGTCATTGATGTCAACAGATGTGATTGGTGCATTTAAAGAAGTCTACAAGAAGCCCTAGAGGTGTGGTCATGAAGCCAAAAGTTGTTTGAGGAAAAAAAGGATGAAATACATGTCACATTAATGCAAAATCCTCATATATGGATAGTCCTCATCATGTCATTTCCAACAGTAAGTGGCACGCCACGTGGTTCCTCACAATTGAGGAGTTATTCTCTTTATAAGTTGAAATCTCATGGTTAAGAAGCCCCTAAACAATTACAATTCAGTAATTAAAGGGTAAAACAAGTGTAACAAGAAATAATGAGTTGACCCTAAAATTAGGAAAAAGGGTAAAACAATCATTAATTAAATGGTAAAATAGTTGTAACAAGAAATAATTAGTTGACCCTAAAATTAGAAAAAGGGTAAAACAGTTACAAGTTAGCCCCAAAAGAATGCACTTGAAAAGTATAAATAAGGCACCTAGGAGTTCATTTGTGACATCGAATAAAGTTATTTTTATCTAAGATAACTAAGGATATCTGAGGTGAATTTCATAGGCAATTTGAAGTGAAGAAGGACAAAATTCCAAGGTAGGATGAAGTCTTGTGATGATGCGTACTAAGGTATGTTATTTAAAGGTAATCTTACAATTTTTGATATAACCTTTTTTGTAGAATGCTTCAGATATCAAAAATTGGAGGTTGTTTAGAAGACATATCAAGGCACTGGTGGTAACAATTTAAGCTTCTGGGTCATTTTACTTTTGGATATACACTCTATGGAAGATAGGGTTTTTTACTAGTCCTGAAACTAGTCTCAAACAAGTGTTCTTGGTAAAACATTCATAACTTATTCATAGAGGCTACAATTTTTTTGAGGCCAATTTAAATAGAACTATAACAGTCTGTAGTATCTTTTTTACTAGTTTCATAATCATATATCAAATTTTGAGCACGTGGCATGTTGTACAAGTTCACTCTCCAGAATAAGATAGAATTCAGCAAGGAGTGCCATTTTCACTATAAATTGTGTTTTGAGAAGTTTCATACGCTGAATTTTTGAGGATATGGAAGAAATATCTCATATCATCTTTGGTTAAAATTTCAAACCTTTATTCATTACAACTACGTAGTTATGCTTGTTGAAAGTTAGGGTTTGTGAATAATCCAAAACTAGTCCTGTGAGACTAAGGTAAATTTTGATGAAGATGGTATTATCTTGTTGTTGAAGTTGAGGAAGAGATACATGTATGTAATTTTGTGTGTCAAGTATGCTACAAGATCAAATGTATGGTTTACATGTGTTATTGAGGGTTATGTTTATGGTACATGTTTGAGGCATGTCTTGATGATGATGGTACATGATATGGTACACCTTTGCAATGATATGTTACATTGTTAGAAGTAAATATTGGCTATCTTGGTATCTAGTTTGGTATATGTCATGGTAATGTTATCACATGCTTGAGGCACATCTTATGGTACTTAGTTGAGGCACTTCATTAATGATATATTATGTTACATGGTGTATGGCATGATTGAGACATATCATGAGTGATATCATGGTATATGGTTGATGCATGAGATGGTACATGGTTGATTTACATGGTATGGTACAAGTTGATGTAAATGGTTGATGTACATGATGTGGTATAGGCTTATGTACATGGTATGGTACATGTTGATGTGCATGGTTGATACAGGTTGATGTACTTGGTTTGGTTATGGTTTGGTGTCCATGTGAGTGGATATAGTTACAGTTGGTTGATGATGGTATATCAATGACAATGACAGTGACGGTGAAAGTGACAGGTTGTATGATTGGTTGATCATCAGTGACAGGTTGATGTGACAGTGTTAGTCACAGGTTGATGTGATAGTGATAGTGGTAGTCACAAGTTGGTTTATGTGACAGTGACAATGATTGGTTGATGTGATAGTAATGGTGATTGGTTGATCTGAAAGTGATAGGTTGGTGACAGTGGAAGTTACAAGTTGATCAATGGCAGTGACATTGAGTCTACACTTATATTTCAAGGCAGCAAGATGGGGAAAGGAAAGGGGGTTGTATCCTCCTTTTGGTTGGTTCCAGAGAACTCAGGGAGTTGTATCTTCCTTCAGGTTGGTTCCTGTAAATCAAGGGATCGTATCCACCTTTCAATTGGTGTCAAAAAACTCAGGGAGTTGTAGCTTCCTTCAGGTTGGTGCCTATAAATCAGGGGGTCATAGCCTCCTTCTAGTTGGTGTCGAAGAACTCAGGGAGTTGGAGATTCCTTCAAGTTCGTGCATGTAAATAAGGGGGTTGGTTCCTCCTTTCAGTTGGTGTTGGATAATTTGGAAGTTGGTGTTTCCTATGAATGTATTCTTGATACATATAAGAAATCATTCCATGATTTTCTCCCATTTCGGTTCCCAAGTAAATTCTAGTGTATTGTGTATCCGATGTGATATTGTTTATTTGCACTATATGCTCATGATATATTGGATGAAATAATAAATGATATATTGTTGATAAAATTGAAGTTTGAATATTGTGATTGAAAGTGGTAAAAAGTGTTCATATTGATTCACCCCCTCCCCCTCTCAGTATTCCAATAGATAACTAGTAACAATATTTGATTGATTATAATATTCAATCTCAAATAATTAATTATGATAAAAATAAGATTCTTCTTTAAACACAAATTGAGATAAATGAATAGAAAATGCAATTTGAGACCTATGTAAATTATTTCTTAATTCCCCTATAGATAATTGATAAGAAAAAGAAGTAATAGGTTCATGGGAAGAAACATTCTCTCCTTTATCTTTTTTATGAAAATTGTTATTAATTTGTACCTGCTTATAATTTAACAATGAAGAATTAAATTCAAAATAAACTGAAACACACGATTGCATAACATATTCATCAAATATAGCACGGTACAATGAAAAATATGTATAAGAATTAAGAATATAAAATTCATCTCTTGAAATGGTAGGAATATATGATTTCAATTGTGGGTTTGTTTATTCTCCTTTTATAAACTGATCAACCTCCAATGTATGCTCTCCTGAAAAATATGAACATGAAATGTTATTCAAGACAAAATCATGTTCATTGTAAAAGGGTAAATCTGAGAGAAAATCACAAGAGTTATGAAAATTACTTGATTCAATAATTAATGGGGATTTAATAGTTTGACTAATGATGTCATCTCTCAATAGTTGATCTTGAACTTGTTCAAATAAATTAGGAGAATATTTACCGATAACATGATCACAAAATTCATATTCAATCTCTTTCACTTCTGAAATAGTTCTAGTATCTTCGAGAGTATGACAGCTATCTTTATCTAAACTTAAAGTTTCTTTCTCAATAGAATAAGACATCAATGAAAAATAATTATCAAGAGCGACAATTGCATATTTTAAAATATCATGTTGCTCCTGATCTAACAAAATGAAAGAAGTTGACAAAAAATGTTGCCTTTCTACAACTTCTAAATCTTCAAGATCATCATGAAAATTTAAACCAACCTGTGAATGAATATTAGTGCCTAATTCAGATTGATTAAGAATTAATTGATCTTATTCATCTGAAAGATAAATGAGATATCAAAACCATTCATCAATAAGAGGCATTTCTTTCAAATGGAATCTGGTACAAAAATGTATAAGCCTAATTGCAAAATATTCTAATGATTCATCTTTTTCTTTCCTTAAACAATTTAATTCTTCACCTAATACATCATAATCAAAAATTTTAAAATCAAATAAAAATTGAATTACAAACTCAAAACAAGAATGAATAGAATTAGCGAGAAAAGATTCAAACCAATATTTAACCCAACCTCGAAAAGTGAGAGTGAACAATCTACATACAACATTAAGATTAGTGATATTATGTTTTAAACACTTAGAACAAAATTTATAAACATGATTTTTTGCGGATGTGTTCCCTTCACCATCAAATGTGAGTTTCGACATGAGAGAAACTGTCTTACTGGGAATGATAATTGATAGAATATTAAAAACACATTCCCATATAGGAATTTGGGCAAGAGCCATTATAAATCAAATCAATTTGAGAAAATAGCTCTAATAGGTCTTACTTGTCAGTATTTCCTCCTTCTAGCGCCATTTATTGACGGGAAAAATTGACCACTCGTCAACGCAAGAGAAACAACCCGGTCTGAGGTCCTTAAAGAAAAACCCAAGACATTTGGTATGGTTTTTCCTGGCGGGTTTTATGGTTCAATTTTCCATTGAAAGAATCGTCCCTCGTAAGAGAAAAGATATATAAAAGTTATCCTTAGGATACTACAAACCAATATTTACAATTATAATGCTAACTAAAAATAAATCTAAAATCTTTACATTAACTCCTTTAAAGGAAAGAGAAATAATAAAAAACTAACTAATTTGTACATATGTAGAAGAGTTTGGAAAAATAATAAAAAAATAACTAATTTGTAGATATGTTCAAGATTCTGTAAATCTTGTTGAATGAAAATTTTAAATCAATAATAACATAACTATATCCCAAGAAAATGATAAAAAAAACCTAATCATATATAAAGATAACTACATAAATTCCTACAAAACACTCAACGCAATAAATGAGATGAGAAACATATAATAAATTCATATGCTTCCAATAAAACTAGAGAAAAGTGATTTTAAACATGAGAAAAATAAGGTTAATCAAGTTAAGAACAATAATTTAACTACCCTTTAAATAAATGATTCACATTTCATATCATAAATATAAGAAAACTACAAAGCTAAAAGAACAGAAATAAAACTATCTTGGCCAAGAGATTGTTAAAATATGACAATTGAATCTATCTTCACATTGAATGTAATAATCACCTATCAAATGCAAGAAAGAGTCATATTGTTAACAGAGGACATGATTTAAGAAATCTGAGATTTACAACAAAAAAAAATAAAAAAAATAGAGACACAGTCATGTGAAAGTGAACAGTTATAATATCAATTATAGCTGCATTTCAAAATTAAACATATGGCATGTCTTAGTTCGTGAAGAACATTCCATAAACTGAAACACACATATAATTAATAACATAATTTATTTATCTATTGTCGATAAAAATAACAATAGTCAAAACATAATCCTTTGTTCATGCAACAAGAATCAATATAAGTAATAATGATTCATTAGAAAATTAACCATTTATATTTAAATAAAAATTTAAAGATTTATCAGTCGTACAATTTTCAATAAAGATATTAGACACAGTCAAGATTTTACTTGAAAAAAACCTAAGCAAAACAATGAACAATTAAAGAAAATACTACTTATAAATCATGCATTGAAAGCATTCAAACACAAAAACTTACAAAGGACTTTATAGTAAGATGCTTTCATTGTGTCCCCATAAGCAAAATTCATAATATGTTCATCATTCCTCCTCTTGCTGGAAACGCCTCCATCTCTACTTATTTGAAGTAAAATACAATTTTACAATAGAAATAGAACTAAGAAAAGGAAACACAATTCCTCTCTAGTATATGGGAGACCAAGCCCCCCCTCAACTATGTTCTTCAGTCACGTATTTATGAAAAACAATTTGAAACCAATTCCCCCAAATCAGAAATTGTGAAACAACTTTCAACCTCATTTTAGTGGATATGCATTGTAAAGATCACTCCAGATCTGATGACAAGTTGTTTCCTTATCCATACAATCATCTAGATGCATCACAAATTGATTTCCTTGTTGGCACGACGCTCAATTTGGGCCACGCATTTGGAAACTGGTTGTAACTGGAGAATCTAGGAAAAAATAGATTAGAAAACCGATGTTATCTCCCACACCGTGCATTTTTTGAGAAATATATTTGCAAAGAACCTAAATCAAGACCTTTTGGACAAAACCCATGTCCTGGATTTTTTGAATTCTTCTTTGTATTCTCAAAAATCGTGCATGAAGTCTATTGTCTGGTGTTTTATCAATTTCGATTCGAAACATCACATGTGCAGTCTTCATGAATTTTGGACAGAGAAATCATATCACTATCCAACATCACATCTTATGAGTGACACATATAAAACATCCAAAGAAACCTATCAATGACTTATACGATTTAAGACTGACTACAGGATCTCTAATTATGTAACTACTCTAAATTAAAGAAATTCACAACTAAATTAAAAACAAATGCAAAAATAAAATTGAACAAATCAATCTAAGACTCATATCTTTCAAAAATACTTTCTCACCAATCATTTATGTACACGATGTTGGAGTTACTTCACACACACCTAGGATTTCTTTTTCCTAAGGTTTTTCCTATGTTTATTAGTCATTATTCAGTCTCCTATATTTTAGGATGAATATTCCTCTAGGGAGAATATTCTCTTCAGTTTGATTGGTTGAGTGGAGTCTAGATGCTACATTGTTATTGTCACCATGCAACATTGGAATCATCACCAACTAATGCGCATTGTCCTTGGGATCATCACCATACTAGGGCATTTCTCATGATTCCCTGATCTCCTCCTCACTTCACTTTGTTTCAATCAGTTAATTGAAGACTGATAGACTAGTCAACTCAGCTCGATGGAAATTCACTCTCGTAACTACTCGAGAGACTAGGCTAGGTGTCACTTTACTCCCGTAACTGTTAGTATGTTTTCTAGATCACTATAGACCACCATTATGGTGCATTGTCTTCTCCTCCAGTTGTTATAGGAAAATCCCCCTACGGACAGGTGAATATCCTCTTGGATTCTAGACCCCTAATACCAAGACAGAAAACGTACAAATGGACACTAACATCCATGTGAATTCAATTACCTAATCATAAAGAGAAAGAGAAGGAAGGAAATGTGATGCCCCTTATTTTGTAGTTCGTCATCACTTCCTCAATCTGAGCTTGATCTCCAAACTCTTCAGCACCACTTGATACCTGCAATGCAATGGACAACAAAAGACAAAGAACTCCTACTCTACTCTACAAGATTAGACTAATCAAATTCATTTATCAAGATCGACAATCATATGCAACAATACACAATCTTGAAGGGAATAGGCCAAGTAATATTGATGAGAACTTTAAAGAGATACTTACAATTTGTAGATGCAGTTGCAGCAACCTCTCCAAGTCCTCATCCAGCCCTTGCACGATGCTCCCAAGATCATAGGTTTGATATCCAAAATATTCCTCCCAAAATCATAAGTTTGATACCTCTAATCTGCCTCTATCTCCTCTTCTCCATGGAAAGCCCTCATTATATAGGATTTGGAGGCTTAACCACCATGGAGAGGATTACTCATCAGATCCTCTAAAATGGGATCTCCAACATATTTAGGGAGAAAATAAATCTTCGGGATTTTAGGGAGGAAATAACTCTAAAGGATTTTAAGGGGGAAATATTTCAACCATCCATGAGATCCTCAACCTCCCCTAAAAAATAGGAAACCAAATGTGAGGTGGATTCTCACACTAAATTAATTTCCTTTTCATGAATATTAATAATAATTCATGTGCACATAGTATTTTGACCTTCATACAATATATTTCTCCTCCACATTGACTAGGGATTGTGATGTATGTTAATTCATGGTGTTGAGGTGTATGCGACACTTAGAAAGGTGCATATGAAACTTTTATGACATTTGCGACACTTAGGGCGAGGTACCTAGGTGTGGAAATTTGATGTGTAGCAGTATGCCTCCTAAAGTGTGAGGTCATAAGAGAAACTGATGGTCGAAACACTTTAAAATTCTTCAATGCAAGGGCATGGAGGTCTGTCATTCATGCATGCAAGTCCCAAGGTACTAACTGGTTTCTAAGTCTAATTCTCGGATGATGTGTTGATTCCGACAGGAAAAGACTCATCGATGTATCCCCCATCATCGACATGAAACTAACACCGGAAAGTGATGTAAGATGGTGAATCGAATGAGTATGGACTAACACATGAAATGGAAACTGGAAATACAACAAATGGATGGCTTAAAGTGAAACTTCCCTTGAACATGATGAGGCAAAAAAACTAACTTGGCCCCGTTGACTCAATGAGTACTAAGAATGTAATGTGATGACAATAAGAGAACTCTTCGACTGGATGAAAAAGTATGGCGATACATGGAATTGGTATGACTCAGAGACAAGAGGATTACCCAACTATAAGATGAGACACAAACAGGTTCCATGTTCAAGGGTGACAAAAGCTATCATAAAGGATTCTCAAAAAACTTGACCCACTTCCTTCAATTTTTCCCCCACCTAGATAGATGAGTACCTCTTTTTAATTTAACAATCTCCAGGAGGGTAACACATACTCGATATAACTCACCTTCGGTAAGTTCATCTTCCTTTTTTTAAAGAACTGGAAGAAGTAAGGGTCCATTCCCATATGGGTCCTTCAATGTGTAGTTTAGCGAGTCCAGAGAAGGAAAACTCAGTGGTTTTTCATGTTTAGAGAGTCTGAAAAGAACTTAAAGAAGACTCTAGGGTTGTCATTTTTCGTAATTTTAGTCTCGTGAGGCCGAAAAAGAGATAAAATACCACTCGAAAGACGTCCTTTCAAACCTTTTAACGAGTGTGAAAGGAAGCAAGATCACTCGACAATCTTTTCATGTTTAAAGAGTCTGAAAAGAGCTTAAAGGAGACTCCAGGGGGTTCATTTTTCGTATAACCTTTACGAGTCTGAAAAAGTGATAAAATTTTACTCGGTCACATTCTCATGTATTTACGAGCATGAGAAAGAACAAAGACTAAGGTCAGTATTGGTTTCATTTTTACACAAGCTTGAAACAAAATTAAACTTATGCTTGTAAATTCCCAACGTAATTTCCAAAGGTAGGGATACCCATGGATGGTTGGTACTATGCCCCTAGCTTGAATATCTAGTGGCTTAACTCTGGAATGATAATCAAATGCTAGAGACATTCCCCCCCCAAGCTTCATTTCATTCACCAAATTCGAGGTTGTCCCCAATTTTTGTACTAGATGGAGAAAAAGGATAAGGGTGGATGAAAGGAAGGTTCAAATATGAGACCTAAGGAAAGACTCAACTCGACATCTACGAGATCTAGTGAAAGAATCGACTCAATGGGAGAGGTGTTTGTTTCATTTTTTAACGAGCTTGACACATGAAAAGAACTATGCATATGACCTCTATTTCATTTTTTAATGAGCTTTCTACAGAGAGGAAAACTATGCTCGTAGCTTCTGTTTCATTTTTTAACGATCTTGCCACAGAGAAAAAAAAACTATGTTCATGGCTCTAGGTTCAATACCCGGATTTTTGTTTCATTTTTTAACGAGCTTACTACAAAGAAGAAAAACTATGCTCATGGCTCTGGGTTCAATCCCCAGATTTATGTTTCATTTTTTAACGATATTTCCACAGAGAAGAAAAATTATGATCTTGGCTTCTGTTTCATTTTTTAACGAGCTTGATACATAGAGGAAAACTATGCTCGTAGCTTATGTTTCATTTTTTAACGAGATTTCTACAAAGAGGAAAACTATGCTCGTAACCTCTCCTTGATCATGGATTTCAAGAGGACAATTATCTAGAAGGAATACATGTCAAAGGACAAATGACAATCATGGCTTCCAAGAGATCTTTGCTAGATGGAAGAAAAACACTCTGGAAGGAAAACATGTTGAAGACCTCGATAAGGGTAGAGATATCTGGCTCTAATATCCCTATCGAAGAGATGACCATGTCAAATACCAAATCTAAGTCAGGAGAAGGGAGAGATTCCCTCTCGTGTGGGGTTGAATGCATGGGGCAGGTTGTTACATAATTGATCCACGGCAGGGCAGACATCGTTGGCATGTACAGATCGTTCAAGGAAGGTGGATAGTTGACCATCATATGAGGGTCAATGAATGAAAGTTGGTCGATTGTTACTATGTTTCTGTTGTGAGGGAAACACATCACTCGAAAGAGAGTGGACACAAAATATCTCCTAGCATAGACATAGTATCTCCTAAGGAGTAGGTTAAATTCCAAGGGGTCATGAACTACCATCACATCGACATAGACCATTTTTCCTCCCAAAGTAACTGGGAACTGAGGAAGGATCCCTAAAGGTTGACTAGCTCTTTTGTCAAAGGTCAATAGATTCTGACTCATGGGCACAATATGCGATGAACCAAAATCTTTCCAAGCATTCGCGGATAAGATGCTAACAGAATCACCTTCATCTATTATAGTGTTAGGAATATTCCTATCACAAACCTACATGGTGATTTGGAAAGGAATGTAAGAAGGAAGACGGGGTTCTGTCAAATGATTCCAATTAATAGAAATCATTTGATTGATGTCCTTCCTCTTCTTTGAAAAAGAAGAAATCGTGCAACCACATTCTTTCTCCATTGATTTCATCTACAGTGACCTATTTCATCAACGTTAAAGTCCTTTTTTCCATTTCTATGGGCCTTACACCTAAGAACGTCTCAGTTGTTATCTATAAGAAACAGAGAGACATAAAGGGAAGTTATCATTGGAGATAAATAGATCGAGAAATATTGTAGGCATGTATTTCATTTTGTGGGTCAGTCATGTTGTTTAACTACTTGTCAACTGAGAGGAAGAAAAAGAGGTGGGTAAGATATATCAATTCCCTCTAGTATGAACTGTGATTCAATGGTTAATCAGTGGGAGTTTTACATCATTAGTCCTGGTTTGATTCCCAGTATGAGTGTCTTTGGCATCTAACTGGGAATCAATGGATTCCCAGGATGGATACATGTCTTTGGCATCTAATTGGGAATCCTTTGAGTAACATGATGTCTCAGAGTGATATTCTTGATCTGTCGCAGGGATATGAGTGAGGTTTAATAATATCAGTAAAGGTAGCCAATCCAAGGACCTTTGCTCATAACTCCTACTTCTGCTTGTAATTTATATTGACAAGGGATCACAAAACTGTAAATCTTCCTGATTTTTTATTTCATGGGCATCATTGTTGTGTAAGGAATTGGATTCTCAATTTATTCAACATCTTGAATAACAAGGTGTTGGACATGGCTTGATCATTAGGTTGCACGGGAATATGAGTGAGGTTTAATAATATCTATAAAGGTAGTCAACCCACAAATTTTTGTCTAAACTTCTAAGTTTTGGTAATTTTAAACCGAAATTCGGCTAAATAAATTTTGGTGAAATAATGATTTTATGTTGTTTAAATTTCATTTCTAAATGCATAAATGGATTTAGCATGTCGAAAAAACCCTTAGCACTTGTATTATACAGACTTAACCACTCCAATTTGCAGAGCCCTCAAATTTTCACCTGATTTCCAACAAAATTAGACAAATATTACACCCATAAAAAAGAAAAAACTTAAAATGTTTAAAATAAAACAAAAACTTAGAATATTTTGAATACATCCATAATTGGAACTTGTAATTCATAACACTCACCACTAAAACTGAAATAAATACAACTTACATATGGTATACATTATAATTAAACCATTAAAATTAAAAATACTTAAATAACAAATTTCTAAATTCAAAAAGATGAGTGCAAGATTACATACTATAGTGATCGTTCTATGACATGTATTCCTATAAATCTTATTTCACAATATTCCATATGGGTTTTATAGCACGGAAGCTCCCTTGACCTACTCACCAAACTTGTCCTTCACATTTGGCAATTTCTAAAAAGACAACTTTACTTTGCCACATGTCATGCGCGTTGATCCTCTATACACCGCCTCCACCTACTTCATTCTGGCCTTGTCCATATTAACTCTGGACAATAGGGATCAAATTTTATCATAGATCAGGTTATATCCAAGCTAGATCTGGGATTTTAACGCTAAGAAGAGAAGTAGGAAGGAATTGTTGGAATCTTGTGTGCAGGGAGCAGGTTGTAGAGACTGGAGCCGGAACTTCAGGACTGCAACAACCAGGACATACAAAGGACAACCTTCAAGAAAAGGTATGCCATTCCACTATTTCTTAGTTTAATTGTGAATCACATTTCTTGAGTCTAAAGGAAATTCATAGAAGTCTAGCCCACTTTCTGTCTAGGATCAGTAGGCATATCTTAGGGAGACTGTTGTGAGAAATATTACCCTACAGATAGGTTAATCTCCCCTTATCCAGGTTTCTTTGGCTAAGACATAATAGAGAAAGTGGACACTAACATACCTTGCTTTTCTCTATTCACACATGAAAATGAGAAGAAGGAAAGGGAAATAAGAGTGCACCTTTTGTGAAGGTTTTCCTTGTTGTTCCTTGTTTCTCTAGCATTAGATTGAGTCTTAGCTCGAACTCGATCTCCCTGCACTTAGACAGAATGATCTTCCTCTTCTACTTTTTGCACAAAGTTAGATGAAAGAAAATCTAACTAAATGAAACAAGCATAAAAATTCATGTGTAAAGTAAATGAGACAGAAGTATGGGAATACACCAAGATTATATTCATGAGAAACAATGGATACTTACAAACATGTTGATGTGATGCAAGCTCTCCTCCAAGCTTCTCATTTCTAGCACCTTACACCGCCTAACGATAATGAGAATGATTTTGAACTATCTCTGAATATCTCAAGAACATAGGTTTCATACCCTCAATACTCTCCACTTTACCTTTGAGTGGCATCCTCATATAGAAAATGAAGACCCAACCACCATGGACTATTTTAGGAGTATGGTTTGTTGGAAGATTGGTTGTTGTCATTGATGTCAACCCTAGTCATGGGTTTTGGACCGCAATATTGATGAAGGTATTTGGACATGAAGGACAATGCACATGCAGATACAACACCCATGGATGGATAGTATGCATCATGTTGTTTCCGGTGGTATGGGGCACATCATGTGGATCCTTCTTGGCACAGGGGCAGACCCATGGTTCAATGCTACAACAACGCACCAACAAAACCCTAACTACCAGCCCTTTCGGCAACACCTACGAAGCAGATGAAGTCTCACCTAAAGTAGAGGCAGGGGTGGTTGCAGGACTCCAGTGTCTGCAACCTTAGCTGGGACACAGATTTGTGATTGTGACACTTTAACAAAGCACTTAGTAGTTATAGTTCATCAATATTTGCCTTTAGATTACAACACAGATAAACCCTAATAACAAAACGATGCAGTATTCACACAGACCTAATATAACCAATCACTAAGCACATCAACATAGGTAATATCTAGCGTTCATTCACATTATTCAGCACTAAGCTATCATATCATATTCATCTAACTTATATCAGTGCACTAAGCATTTAATCACATAAACAAGAGAACACCCAAAATGCATAAAGAAACCACAACACAGGATATACGTGGTTCACCCCCTCCCTGGGGCTACGTCCACCAACTCTTATTCTCTTTATTATATTATGTCAATCATCTACATGCAGTAAGCCACAAGATCCTACTTCACATGTGACAGGAGATCTGCATGCACTTCACCAGATCCTCCTTCCCTGAGCTAGGTTACAACACTAAGCCTTTACACAGTCCCTTACAATTACTTGTACTTATCTCTGCAAGTATTACACAGTATGCACAAAGCGTTCAAGACCATTCACACTTAGTTCATTAGCACTAAGCCTTCATTCACTACTACTTACATTGCCTAGCTTTCTATTTATACATTACAAAATCGGACCTAAGCATTGGTAAACCCATGGGCCGACATTATCATACCCATTACATAATCCTGAATCCCAAAAAAGGGATCGAGATCCTGCGATCTCCACTTTGTCTTGCGCTCCACCTTCGACAGCATGTCGAAGTCCCAAAAATAGGTCTAACATGACCAAGGATCCTCAAAACTTGGTCAAGTGCCAACATGCCCCCAACACTCACATGTGACTAGTTCTGAGTCACTCTGCTCTAGGTAGCTCTGCTTCAAAATCCCGAGCTTGGCTCGAGCTTCTTCGACTTGTTGTTTTTCCACGGCCTTCTGTTCAGTGAACTCTTGGATAAAAGCTTCATTGATAGGTCCCTCTAGGCATTGTTTTGTTGTAGTGACCACTTGCTCTAGTTCTACTCCTCGGCCTTTGATCTCTACGAACAGTTGGCAAGCCTCATCCTGCATAGGTTGGAGCCTCTGAGTCACTTCCATGACTTTTCTCTGAATGGTATGGATCTATTGTTGGGAAGTGCACTTCTCTTGGGATCACTTCATCCTTTCAATAGCTGACAGGGGCTTCAACTACCCATGTATTGTTTCTTCTCAATACTTCGCCTCTTGGAGCTATGACTCCAATGCCTTCAGTTCTAGATTCACAGTGAGTTTCTCATAGGTTTGGGAACTGCGATCACTAAGTTACTTACATTCCATGGTGAGGGATTTGATTCGCTCAACTATGATTTGAGCAGTTGCTTCTCTTTGATCCCTCACATCCTACGGGGTGTTGGGCACTGTGCGGAGCTCTAAGTCTGCTATTCATTGTTGTAGTTGTTGGATAGCTTATGCGAGATGCTCTACTTGATGTGGGATTCGGTATTCTTCTTGTGTCTCTAAGCCTGTCACTGAGAGAAGTGATTTGTTGACTGCTTCTTTCACTTCGAGTTGCTCTGTGAGAAACTATTCTTTTTCTTGTTGAATATGTGTTTTCTCTTTTTCAAACTTCATCTGGAGAGCAACCTTCTCCTTCTCTGCAAGTCGGCGTTGTTCTACAAGTACTCCCTATAATTTCTTGAAGGCTTGGGTGGCTTGTTATATTTCTTCTTGTGCACAACGAAGGTGAGCTTCAGTCACATCAGCTAGTCGACGGAGTTGGGTTGGTTCATCTACCAACTCTAGTTCTCCCGATGGTAGGGGCATAGTGGAAACTGCGCGACTAGACTAAAGGGCTTGTTGTACCCCTCGGAGTTCGTCCTCAATTCTGTCGTACATTTCCTCCTACTTGGCTTCTTGTTTCTCCATGATTTCCTGTGAGGTATCGTTTAAGGCTGTTATGATGAAGTCAAAATCATCGGTAGTGAGTATAGTCTGCATCTTGGTCATGGTGGCTCTGGATTTCTTTTGGGAAGAAGGTTTTGGGGGAGAAACCTTCCTCTTCTTCAGGGGATCGGTCTCATCTCTAGGTAGTGTTACTTTGCCTTGCCTTTGCTTATCTTCTTTTCCATTTATCTCTTCTTCTTCTTCATCACCCCCTCGGTTGAGTGATACTGAGGCAATCTTTTCTGAGGTGTTGCTTAAGTTTTGTACCTCTTCGGTCTTCTTCCTTCTACTGGGTCCAAGTGTACCATGTTATTTTTGTGTGGTCTTCGAGCTGTCAGGGTCAAACATATCTGCAAGGTCTGCGGGAATAAGGAGTTATGTCGACCAGTCCTTAGTGATCTCCTCAAGGTCCTCTTTCGTGAGCTTGTAGTACCATTGAAGCTCCTCCTTATGTTCGTCTTCTCGCACTGTAATATAGATGAAGTGTCGATCTGTGCAGAACTTCATCAGGGGTCAAAACCATTGTAGGGTGTTCAGAGTTATGCGAGGTTCAGCTTCGATGGCTCTCTTCAGTTGGAGGTAATATGTATGAAAATTTTTGTTTGAATTCCACTTCTTACTCATATTGCTCGAGTACCAGAGCATGGTGAACTTCACAACAAGTGGCTCGAATGGCTCGATGTATGGGAAGGTCGCACTTTCCGGCATTTCCCAAGCAAAAAATGTGATGAGGATCAGGAGCCATCTAAAATGGAATTCATATCCCTGATCTTGTGCTTCGCGACAGTCCAGTTCAAGATGATTAACTAGGCACTTCACCCAGTTCATCTGTAGACCTTCCACGCACTTCCCTACAAGGTCAATGACAAATCTTGTGACATGTGTGGGTCAGTTCTTCCTTACTAGCTTCCCTACAATTAATAGGCATGCTAGGAGCACTGCGCCATTCTGGATGGAAGATACCTTGTAACCTCGCATCCCCTTCTCAACATCTTCGTATGTATCCTTGATATTCTGTGCTAGTGCGTGATCTGTGGCTTTTCCTGTATAGAATTTCTGCAGATCAGGTCCTTGCAATACTCAATCCTGTGATCCTATGGATCATCATTGGATCAACTATGATACGGTAGTCTAGCCATAAGTAGCCACCATTGTAACATGAAAGTAGTAGCTTGAAACAAGCGTTCACTTCCTGGTGCCTTCCAAAGTGTGGGATTTTCATTACATTCAGTAGGGTGGACTGCGTGAAGTTCATCATCCACGATTGGGGGATTATCTTCGAATTCTTCCCCTTTGTCCTGGTCAAGTATTTATACAGGGCGAGCATACTATGGTTCTTGCGATCTCTGAGGGTGAATTCGTTGAACTTCAACGTTGCGATATTGTCATGTTGTGCTCTTACTATGCGCATCCCCTTCGGGAGGTATGAAGTAACCATGGTGTACTAAAAATCTCTTGGCACACTATCTCGACTCACCACGCCGGCCAGAGACGGGATGTAATCAGGAAATATGGTCGGGATCAGCTTCTCATTTGCTAGGTCATATATGTGCTTGGTTCTCTTCTCTGTTGATGGTCGGGATGGTCTATATCTGCAAGCAGTCGACGGAGAGGCTTGCACTCCTCTCATCAATGATGCTTGTACACCCACAAACATTACTCTTTCACACATTACTCTTTCAATCATGAGGTCAATGAGAACTTCTTCAACAATTTTCTCTGCAACGTTGAGCTCGTTCGACATGCACACTCGTGGTTGAATATCTCGGGTTTGAAGAGTAACTACTCATAGTAGGCTTCCCTAAAAGTTCCCAAGTTCTTTCTATCATGATATTCACCTGTGTTTCCTTATCCAGAACACAGTCAATGTCGAAGTCTCCTATTCTTTCTTCAATGCACTCTTTTTCTTTGAAGATCTCTGATAAGATGATATGTCGGTGGTCATTCAGGGTTTCTTTCATCTGTAGCAATACTTTCTCTGATTCTTTCTGGAGTTCTGCCATAATCTCATTTTCTGGATCTGCCTTAGGGTTTTCTTGTCTCAGATTCATTCTTTCAAGCTTAGCAATCATTCTACGGCAATCTAAAACTTCATGGTCCATAGCTTTACAACAGAGACAACTAGGTCTTCTACCAGTGCATTCCTTAGCCAGATGTCCCAGTCTTCTGCAACTTTAACAAAGGGTTAATCCTCATTTTCTTTTAAATGATCCCCAACCTTTCCTATACTATGCACTAGGATCATAGTAGCTAACCTGCAAAAAAATATTTCTAGGATCCTGCATCCATTTGTTAGTCCAAACATTCTCTCTATGCATAGGTATAACATATCTTTCACTATTCTTATCAGATCTACTCATATCAAATCTTCTTTCATCTATCAGTGCCCTAGTTTTCAAGCTAAGACAAATCTTATCAAACATACCTAGATCCATACTTTAGAAAAAAAAAATTCCACTAATCTTATCTTCAGCAGAGCACAAAGCTTCCAGATCTAAAACTTTTCACTATTCTTACCTTTATCAGAGCACAGAGCTTGCAGATCTTACTTATTTAAGAAAAAATTCTCACTTTTACCTTTCTCAGATCATAAAGCTTTCATATCTTACCTCCTTTCTTCATATCTGACCCTTCTTCTTGGCACAGAGCTTCACAGGTCAAGTTGAATGTTGCGCACTAGGGAAACAGATCTATGCACGGAGCTTTCACATTTTCAGGTTGAATCTTTGCACAAAGCTTCTTCTTCCTCAGTTCCCAACAATCATAGTTTCAGGTCCTGACAACGAAACCATTTTTTGGCACAGGGGTAGACCCAACGTTCAATGCTACAACAACGCACCAACAAAACCCTAACTACTGGCCCTTTCAGAAACACCTACGAAGAAGATGAAGTCTCACCCGAGGTAGAGGTAGGGGTGGTTGCAGGAATTCAGTGTCTACAACCTTAGCTGGGACACAGATCTGTGATTGTAACACTTTAATAGAGCACTTAGCAGCTACATTTCATAAATATTCACCTTTATCTTACAGTGAAGATAAACCCTAATAACAAAACGGTGCAGTATTCACACAGATCTAATATAACCGAGCACTACGCACATCAACATAGGTCAGATCTAACATTCATTAAAATTATTCATCACTAAGCTATCATATCAAATTCATCTAACATACATCAACGCACTAAGAATTTAATCACATAAACAAGAGAACACCCAAAACACACAAAGCAACCACAACATAGGATATATGTGGTTCACCCCCTCCCTGGGGCTACATCCACCAACTCTTCTTCTCTTTATTATCTTCTGTCAATCATCTACATGCACTGAGCCACAAGATCCTACTCTGCATGGAATAGGAGATCTATGCACACTTTTCCAGATCCTCCTTCCCTGAGCTAGGATACAACACTAAGCCTTTACACAGTCCCTTACAATTACTTGCACTTAGCTCTGCAAGTATTACACAGTATGCACAAAGCGTTCAAGACCATTCACACTTAGCTCATTAGAACTAAGAATTCATTCACTACTACTTACATCACCTAGATTTCTATTTATACATTAGAAAATCAGGCCTAATCATGGGTAAACCCATGGGCCAACATTCTCATACCCATTACATAATCCTGAATCCCAAAAAAGGGCCCCAAAAGGGGTCAAGATCCCTTGATCTCCGCTTTGTCTTGTGCTCCACCTTCGACAGCCTATCGAAGTCCCAAGAATAGGTTTAACATGACCAAGGATCCTCAAAACTTGGTCAAGGGCCAACAATCATCATGGTTGAGGAGAAATGAATTTTTGAAGATGACAAAGTGAATTGAAGAAGGAAGTACATGTAGGCCCTGAAGATAATTAAAGAAAAGAATTACAAAATAAGAAAGTGTCAGGTCAGCCCTAATGTTAAAAGGAAGTGACATAAATGGTATAAATACATATCATTATACATTCATTTTACACATAAGTCTAATTTCATAGGAAATCAGAAGTAAAGAAGGTCGTATTTCAAGGGAGGATGAAGCCTTTTGGTGAAGTGTTCTAAGGTATGTTATTTACAGACCATCTTACCATTTTCGCTATAACGTTTTTTTTAGAATAATTCAAATGGTGAAATTTCTATGGTATTCAGAAGACATATCAAGGTACCTATGGTAAAATTTTCATCTCTTGATTCACTATAATTATGGAGATACACTCTGTGGAAGATAGGGTTTTTGACCAGTTCTGAAGCTAGTCATAAACAGGTGTTCCGGGTAAAACAGTCATAACTTCTTCATAGAGAATCTAAATGAACTGAGACCAATTTCATTGGAAAGAGTATGGACTTTAATTTCTTATGTGCGAGTTTAAGAATCTTATGTTAAATATTGAGCATGAGAAATTTTGTACAAGTTTGCTCTCCTGAATAAACCCGAATTGAATAAAGTCTACCATTCTCTCTATAAATTATTTTTGGGGATGATTCAAGGAGTGAAACTTGGAGGAGTTTCAGATAATACATTGAGTAATATTATCTATAGGATCAGAGTATTCCAATAATTTAAGAATTACAAAAGTTGAAGAAGTCTCGGGAAGCATTATAAGGCTCTATGTGATGGTTGGTTGATGGTGATGATTTAATGTAAAGTTTTATTATCTCTCATATATTCTTGGGTGGAATGAAGGGGAAAGGATGGAGAGGTCAACCCTCTCTTGATATTGGAGGAGTGTATATTCCTCTTGGAGGTTTATCCCTCCCTTTATATTTGGAAGTTATAGCTACCTTTGGAAGTCATTACTTCCCTTGAACAATAACTATTGATTACTTCTCATATATTGTGCATGGTGTATTGTGGTGTATTGGTGTAACTCTTATACTACTGTTCATTTATCATTGGATATAATTGAATGGTTTAAGTATAAGTTGAAAAGGTTTTTAAATTGTACTTGATAATTATTCACCCCCCTCTCAGTATCAACAATTCGTATCAGTGGGTTACCTTCAGTACAGTTTAACCACTGGAAGGAAGATCCTAAGAATAAATGGAAGACAAAATTCCAAATGGGATTCCACCATTTGATGGAATAAATTTTGAATACTGGAGTAATAGAATGGAAACTTACTTGAAAGATCTTGGGGCAGATGTTTGGTTCTCAGTTGCTTCAGGATACAATGCTTTGAAGAAACTAGAGACTGCAACTCAGAAGGAAGCAAAAAGGAGCAACAAATTGGCAATAGATACCATCTTGGATGGATTGACAGATTCAGTGAAATCCAAGGTGGGATCATGTGCATCATCAAAAGAGATTTGGGACAAGCTACAAGACCTTTATGCAAGGGAAGAAGTATAAGAAGAAGAATAAGTTGAAGCAAATTACAACATCTCAGATTTCAAAGAAGCAAATAGAAGTCAGTTCTTTTTCTTTAATTGTGAAGGAGTAGGACATGTTGAATTTGAATGTCCTCATCCAAGGATTGAAAGAGATGACACTGAAGAAGAAAATTCCAATGAAGAAGAAGAAAATCATGAAGCAGAAATTATTCAACAAGAAGATGTGAATCTTAAAAAATTGAAGCATGTTGAGATTGAAAATAACAATCTCAAAGACACGCATAGAAAACTAAGAAGTGAATTGGGTAGTTTTGAAAATACAATTGTAAGCTTGAAGAAACAATTAGAAGACTTTGAGAAACTAAGAGAAGAAAACATTTCCTTGAAAACTCTACTCGAATAAGAAAGAAGAATAAGAGAAGTAAGGAATGTCGAAATGATGAAGAAAGAAGAAGATTGTGAGAAACTTGAACAAGAAGTTGTCTCATTGAGGAAGAGCTTAAGAAACTCTCAAGTGCCAAAAGACTTAATACATATTGGATGCATGGGTGAAACTTCATATAAATAAGATGCAAATACCAACAAGAAGGTTGAAGAAAGAGCTACACAGACAGTTGATGAGAAGTGGACCAAAATACCAGAAAGAAGAAATGATTACAAAAGAGATGAATATCCAAAAAGACCTCCTACCTTCAGGAATCAAAGAAGCTTCAATCAGTATGAAGGAAACTACAGAAGAGCAGATCATGAAACCAGATGGACTACATCACAAAGAAGGCCACTTACTCCAAGGTATCAAAATTTCTTTCTTGGTCATTGTTATACTTGCAAAAATTTTAGACATAAGGCAATTAATTGCAAAATCAATGAAAAGAACAAATACACAAGAAACATGAATGGTGTAAATAGAAGATATGGAAATAATCGTGGATTTTTCAACAAAATTTATAATTCATTTCCCCATTGATGGACAAAAATATTGTATGCTACAAATGTAATTATCTTGGTCACAAAGCACGAGATTGCAGATATATGAATGAAGATGTCCCTATGCCAATCACAGTATGGAGAAGGAAAGAGATTCCAAACAATGAAGATTGTCGAATAGAATTAACCGTTGAAGAATGTAAAGAAGAAGATGAATGGTACATAGACAATGGATTTTCTTCACACATGATCAGGCATCAAGACAAATTCATTAGCTTGAAGAGAAAGGGTGGCAATGTTGCATTTGGAGATGACTCATCTACCAAAATACTTGGAGAAGGTGTAGTAGAGCTTGGAAGAAAAAATGTAAAAGCAACGAATGTCCTATTGGTTGAAGACTTGAAGAATAATCTACTCAGTGTTAGTAAAATGTGTGATCAAGGATACACTCTTACGTTTGACTCCCGAAAATGTAAAATCAGAGAAAATAACTCAGGAAGATTGGTTGCAACCGAAACAAGAAGAAAGAACAACATATACATCCTACACATGAAGAAGAGAGAGAATATAGAAGCCACAAAAAATGATTCCAAGGAAGAAAAAATCCCAAAGACCAAAAATAAGGATTAAGTATTATTGAGTGCCACGTGTTCAGGGGGAGCAGCCCCAAAGAAGAGAGTTACCTTTTGCCATTAAACTCAGGGGGAGAATCCCTACCCTTTGCCATTGATGTCAAAGGGGGGGATAAATTGGGATCATGATGATAGGGGGAGCATGAGTGTTTCCATCAATGACAAAGGGGGGTATTTTTGGAAGATTGGTTGTTGTCATTGATGTCAACCCTAGTCATGGGTTTTGGACAGCAATATTGATGAAGGTATTTGGACATGAAGGATAATGCATGTGTAGATACAACACCCATGGATGGATAGTATACATCATGTTGTTTCATATGGTATGTGGCACATCACGTGGATACTCATGGTTGAGAAGAAATGAATTTTTGAAGATGACAAAGTGAATTGAAGAAAGAAGTACATGTAGGCCCTAAAGATAATAAAAGAAAAGAATTACAAAATAAGAAAGTGTCAAGTTGGCCCTAATGTTAAAAGGAAGTGACATGAATGGTATAAATACATATCATTATACATTCATTTGATACATAAGTCTAATTTCATAGGAAATCAGAAGTAAAGAAGGTCGGATTTCAAGGGAGGATGAAGTATTTTGGTGATGTGTTCTAAGGTATGTTATTTACATGTCATCTTACCATTTTCGCTATAACTTTTTTTTTAGAAAGATTCAGATGGTGAAATTGCTATGGTATTGAGAAGACATATCGAGGTACTTTTGGTAAAAGTTTTAGCTCTTGATTCGCTATAATTATGGAGATACACTCTGTGGAAGATAGGGTTTTTGACCAGTCCTGAAGTTAGTCATAAACAGGTGTTCCGAGTAAAATAGTAATAAATTCTTCATAGAGAATTGAAATGAACTGAGACCAATTTCATTGGAAACAGTACGGACTTTAGTTTCTTGTGTGCAAGTTTCATAATTTGATGTTAAATATTGAGCACGGGGCATTCTGTAGAAGTTTTCTCTCCTGAATAAACCAGAATTGAATAAAGTCTACCATTATCTCTATAACTTCTTTTTGGGGAGGATTCAAGGAGTGAAACTTGGAGGAGTTTCATAGAATGCATTGAGTAATATTATCTACAGGATCGGATTATTCCAAGAATTGAAGAATTACAAAAGTTGAAGAAGTCTCAGGAAGCATTATCAGGCTCTATGTGATGGTTGGTTGATGGTGATGATTTAATGTAAATTTTTATTATCTCTCATATATTATTGGGTGGAAGGAAGGGGCAAGGATGGAGAGGTCAACCCTCTCTTGATATTGGAGGATTATATCTGCCTCTTGGAGGTTTATCCCTCCCTTTATATTTGGAAGTTGTAGCTACCTTTGGAAGTCATTACTTCCCTTGAACATTAACTATTGATTATTTCTCATATATTGTGCATGGCGTATTGTGGTGTATTGATGTAACTCATATACTATTGTTCATTTCTCATTGGATATAATTGAATGGTTTAAGTATAAGTTGAAAAGGTTTTTAAAGTGTACTTGATACTGATTCACCCCCCTCTCAGTATCAACATGGTTGAGGATATGGCTCAACTAATTAGGATCTTCAGGCTAGGATCAAATAGATAGATAGGACTCAAATCTCTTTGGCCCAAGCAAACTCCAACCTCCCGTAACCTTCCCTCCAAAATAGGTGGAATTGGTTGTAACCAAATTGACGCTCCCCAAAATCTTAGCATAGAGTGTCACTGAAGCTCCCCCATAGTTGAATAGGGAGTGTCACCAAGGGATTAACACTCCCTATATATGGGCAGGGGGGCGTCAATCCTAAAAAATGGTCAAAAACTCAAGGTAAAAAGTGGTTTTTCAACCTTCAAATGATGAGTTTTCTTCACCAATTTGTCTAGGGAACATGATAGACACTTCCACATGAT
>ML788454.1:410081-431923 GCA_009831015.1 Picea engelmannii
GGCAGGGGGGCGTCAATCCTAAAAAATGGTCAAAAACTCAAGGTAAAAAGTGGTTTTTCAACCTTCAAATGATGAGTTTTCTTCACCAATTTGTCTAGGGAACATGATAGACACTTCCACATGATGAAAAAGTGTATTTAGGATTCCATGTGGTGGGTTTTCTCCCCCAAATTGTCTAGGGAACATGAACAACACTTCGACAATTGCGACATCCAATTACGACACTTAGTAAAATATACTTGTGACACTTAGGAATGTGGAAAATCAACACCTACATAAGTGTGACACTTAGTAGAATATGATACATAAGTGTGTCACTTACTAGTGTGGAAATTTGGTGTGTAACAGAGACCTTACTATCCACCCATGTGATCCAGGGGATCAAATTTTGCTCAAAATTCAAAGTGCTCGGAATTGCTTCAAATCGAACGAGAGCATAAGTCTCGTTGTTACGAACCCAACGCAACTTGTTTGGGTTCAAACGGACGTCGAGAGAGAGAGATATCACGTTCTGTTCAAAACGACAAACAGGGAAAAAAAAGGGATGTTGATTGTACAGTCTGTACAGATGCTGACGTGGCAGTCCATACGACACGTGGCAGGGTTGAGTGACGGACAGTTGGCAGATGTGGACGAATGATATTGCGACACATGGCAGTTTTTGGTTGGTTGTATGGTGCCACGTGGCCCAGTCATGGGCTGCCACGTGGCACCCTGTTATTGGTTGCTTGTATAAAATTTATTTGGAGTCCACCAGATTCGACCCTGTGACCTCCACCCAAATGTATAGCCTTTGCAAAGTCTGTGCTACCAACACGCCCCACCGTATTCCTTATTATATATATGCTTTAATATAAATTTAAGTTAGAGTTGTTGTGTGGTTGGCGCAGGGGTCCGAGCTGGGGCTTAGCCCCAACCCCTGGTTGTATATAACTTTAACATATGACCATATGTTACACTGTATGCGCGCGGATTTATATTTGGTTTAAACGGTTATATCGCCTGCCAAATTTCCATTACCTATTCGCCTTTAAATTGGAGCCCGATTTGCGTTTGCGTGTGGTCACATGAGCCACATGACCTCGGCCTTGGCGGTTAGGGGCTAGGTGCACCCATAACCGTCCTACAGTTCGCACCAGTTGTGCGGTTGTGCATGGTGCTGGGTTTTTCCACATAAATGAGCGTGGGGGCTAGGTTGAGCCAACAAGGGTGCATTTTGGCGATCCAAAGACAACAAGTTTGAAGGGGGACTTCCAGGAAGCCTATTTTCTTCAATGTTTGGCCAAACGAGGTGCCAAAAAAGCCCAGCTAGGGGTTTTTGGACGTTCTGGAGCCATTGGAGCCATCTATTTGGCATTTTGAGCATTTTAAAGCACATTTTTGAGCACTTTGAGCAAATAATACAAAAGATCCATTGGAAGTTGGACCAGGAGATGTAGCCCAAGAGAGGGGTGAACTCCTTTATCATTTGTTGTATTATGTGTTTTTTGTTCGTTGTTTATTGCTATTGTTTATATGCATCTTGAATGAACAATTTCCATAAAAGTTGTGTTGCAAATTCATCCATTTTCATTTTAACACATAAAATTTAACTTGCAAATATTTTCATGAATACAAGTCTTCTTCATTTTTAGATCACCATGAGATTTTCTACATAACATCGATGCTTCTCTGTGAGTCTTTCTAGTCATTCATGCAAATCTACTAGGAATTTCACCTAGAAAATATCATGTAGGCACTCAAACAAATATCTATCTTTAAACCTTGCAACATCTTCTCCTACATAGGAACTTTCTTGTCATGCAAGCTCATGAACTCTTTCTTCTATCTAGTCTTGAATTTTGACCTTCACCAACCTTCACTATGTCTCTATTACTTTGCATTAGTTAAGGTCTTAGCAACAAAACCATATTGTTGGATCTATGATAGAACCAAGGTCCACATAAGGTGTCCAACACAGGCATGATATAGTCTAGCAAGTTGACATATTCAACCTTCCAAAACAATTTGGTCTCACCTAAGGACCGAGGTATGTATGATGGATGTCATGTTAGTAATTTGTAGAGTATTGAAGATTTAGCAGGGCTATGTATTACATTATCGATTCCTTAATCACATCCATTTAAGCCAACAAAACTAAAGGTATGCACAATAAAGAAAACAATATACAAATCATCCAAATACATCACAAACACATAGACCTGAATAGAACAACTCCCCATTGTATTAGCAAATTAATCATTATAGAACAATTCATGTGCATAACTCATAACAGAGCATAATGCTTCATGACTAGCTCAAAACTCTCAAAACCATCACTAAGTCATATATTCAACAACTCTCTCAAATTCATTACAATCCTCATACATATATGCAACTGAAGTGGTTACAGAACATTCCTTAATACATTGAAGGATATGCTAGTTATAACCCACTCATACAAAAGGATATGTGCCTTTTAGAAACATGTGTAGAGGGTCGAAGAGCCTAAGCATAAAGGATTTATAAGACAACTCCTTGGACTTCATGTACTCAAGCTTCTAGTCATTTGTGGATTCATCTTCCTCTGAACTCATCTTTGCTCCAATACTTATGAAAAACTTGGCCACAACAATTAGGACCAATGTTCATAACCTTGATAGTGAAAAAGGGATTTGACTAACACAAAAACCCCTTAGCATGAGCGCATTTGTAAAATTGTGATACAAATGAAGTTGAAGATAAACACCACTACTTTTAAAGATGTCCTACCCTTAATAAAAGACATAATTTTACCCAATTCCATAGCTTAATTTACCTTTAAATTCTTGTAAACTCTTACTAAAACCATAATAACCTTAGCGCTTTCATTCCTACTATATATATATATATATATATATATATATATATATATATATATATATATATATATATATTATTATTATTATTATTATTATTTGTCTCATAAATCTTGTTAATTTTATAAGTTAGTAAACATCATTATCATTATATAATATAAATTCTCTAATAATGCCCCCCCTCCCACCATTATATTATGATATTGTTCAAATTTTAAATAAAATAAAAATAAAAAATCAATAATTATATATATATTTTAATTATTTATGAACATATTTTAATAATTAAATAACTAAAATGTCAAACATCCTCTAATACAAATTTAAAACTAAGATGAAAATTAAGAATTTCTACACTATCATCATGGTACATGCATCTCCAAGTAATAATAAATACCCACCTATTCAAATAAGATTTATTAGAAAAATAAACATTCAAAGAAGATAAACTTGGATTAGTAGACTTTACTTCTTATTATTATTAAGAAACAAATTCACTTTGTTAAACATTAAGAAGTAACTTTAAAGTTATTTGTGAATAGAGAATTATTCTGAATTAAAGCAAAATATAAAACTCAATTTTATGAATATTGACAAACTATTTATGGGAGTAGTCATTTAGTATGTCAACGTTTTAAATTAATGTTGTTTAAATTTTTAATGTTTTGGTATTTTTTAAGTAAATCAGGGATATAAATCTGAATGAAATCACAATTTCATGTTATTTAAATTGTATTTTTGAATATACAAATGGATTAATATCTTCAAAAACTTTAGAAACACTAGAATTATACAAACTTAACCATTAAATCTGTAAATCCAACAATTTCTTACTAAATTTCAAATAAAATTAACTAGATAATATCCCAGAAAAAAAAATGTAAAACTTTTAAACTACAACTTTCAAATTTATATAACTTACATATTATATATTAAATAAATATAACTTACATATTATATATATTATAATTAAATTAAAAATAGTTTAAAAAAACACATTTCTAAATTCAAATGGATGAGTGCAAGGTTACAGTGACCGTTGTGTGACATGTATTCGTACAAATCTTATTTCACAACGTTCCATATGGGTTTTATGGCACGGAAGCTCCCTCGACCTGCTCGCCAAACCTGTCCTTCACATTTGGCAATTTCAAAAAAGAAAACTTTCTTTTGCCACGTGTCCTGTGCGTTGATCCTCTATACACCGCCTCCACCTGCGTCATTCCGGCCTCGTCCACCGGGTTTACAGTTGTTATGCCATATCCGATCTGATCGGATTTCGATAAAAATTTACAGCTGTTCTGCCACATCCGACCTGGTCGGATTTTCATAAAAATTTCCGTTGTGGATTGTTTGAAGTATAGATGAAATGATGAAAGTAACATCAAAATTTTTAAAAGTATCTGGGGTGGTGGCGCAGTTGGTTAGCGCGTAGGTCTCATAGCTGTCTTTGAGGAATCCTGAGGTCGAGAGTTCGAGCCTCTCTCACCCCACTTTTGTGCTTTGGAGTTCTAATTGAACAAGGATTCCCTGGCACCGAAAACCTGAAGTTAAGACTCACGGGTAGGACTTCGTAGAGTTCATGTAAATATGAAATAAGCAAACCTAGGGAATTAAGTTTTTTTTTGGTTTTTTGATGAGCTTAGATTCATTTTAACTTTGAATTTATCAAGTGTCTATTGCTAATTGAACAAGGATTCCCTGGCACCGAAAACCTGAAGTTAAGACTCACGGGTAGGACTTCGTAGAGTTCATGTAAATATGAAATAAGCAAACCTAGGGAATGAAGTTTTTCTTTGTTTTTTGATGAGCTTAGATTCATTTTAATTTTGGATTTATCAAGTGTCTATTGCTAATTGAACAAGGATTCCCTAGCACCGAAAACCTGAAGTTAAGACTCATGGGTAGGACTTCGTAGAGTTCATGTAAATATGAAATAAGCAAATCTAGGGAATGAAGTTTTTCTTTGTTTTTTGATGAGCTTAGATTCATTTTAACTTTGGATTTATCAAGTGTTTATAGGGATCAAATTTCTTGAGGTGCAAACTTTTAAACAAGAACTTCTGCACACATTGTGGTAAGAATGGTCATTGTATTGAGAAGTGTTGGACATTACGTCCACAATTTCGTCCAAAGAAGAACCAAAAAGATGTAAAGACACTTACAAGAAGACATGTAACAACCTAAGATGAAATTGATAATTTTGCTAAGAAATTTGAGAAATAATTATTTTTGGTGTCTTGTCTCAATAGTATAGTGTATGAAGACATTGAGGTATGATTCATGGATAGTGGTTCATCTTGCCACATAATAGGAATGAGATCAATATTCCTTACTTTCTCAGAAATTGACACAAATTGCTATGTAGGATTTGGGACTAACACTAGACATGCAATGAGAGGAGTTGGATATGTAAGATTGTAGCTCGAGTCAAGAGGATTTTTGGGGATAGAACATATGTTATGTTCCAGAATTGAAAGTAAACTTACTCTTAGTTTCAACATTCAAAGAGGAAGAATATGGAGTTACATTCCAGGATGGATAGGTACTCGTATATTTAGAAGAAGGTACTCATGGCACAACAATGGTGCTTGGTGTTAGAAAGGAGAGATTATATAGGTTGTTTGGACAACCTGTAATTGGATCCAATGATTTCTTGAATTCAATGTTAGATTCAGTGTCAGATTCAAATTTAGTGTCAGAGGCATTGTCAAAAGCATGAAGCTATTAGACTCCTTCCAGTACTATTGGAGGAATGAGTCCATGAAGAAACCACCTATCCCTTCCATGGATAGGTATCCGAGAAGATTCCATCTTGGAAAAGCAACACTTATGTATATTTGTAAATAGAGAAGTTAGCATGCATATGTAAATAACTTCTAAATTATATTTCCATTGTTGTAATATAAGGCTTATTAACCACTCTTAGAGAATTTCAAGAGTGAGAAGAATCTTGTAGGAATTTCTATATAGCCACCTTTTGAAGAATATTGAGAGTGAGAGGAATCTTGTAGGGATTTCTATATAGCCACTTTTTGAAGAATATTGAGTGAGAGGGATCTTGTAGGGATTTCTAAAGATTTCTTTGGCAACAGTGTAGACAATTATTGTAAAGTTGTCTTATTATCAGCTAATGAATTGCATATAGATCGAATTTCCTAAGTAATATCATTCTTGTTTTGAAGTACCAAAGATGAAAGAACAGAATAATGCAGCATTGGAACATGTAGATTGAGAGCGGGAAGAGCATCAATATCTTCCTAGAGCTGCTAAAGAAATAGTCTTCTTTGTGTAAAGATAGTAAGTAGATACTTATAAGTATGACATGTAAGATGTATGTTTTATGCTATAAGCATCTCCAAGATGTCATGCTATGTTCATGTAAGATTTATACCTTGTACAAAAGCAAGTTAAACGGTACAAATGTTTGTGGAAAACGTGCTTAGATTTTTCTTTCAGGGAAGGAGAGAAGGAAGTGAATAAGAAGTTCATTTAGAGACTCCAACAGATACATCAAGAAGTACAAGAACAATTAAGCCAAGATGGGCGAGGCATAAATCAACATTCGACTTGGTTTCATGATTGTCGAGAAGAACTATCTTCAGCAGGAGAAGGAGATGGGAGTGAATGTTGAGTTCAAGATTCAAATCTAGATGTTGCGGAGAAGAGAGCCAATGAGAAGACTTTTGTGATGAAGGGACCAATGAGACAGAAACCAAAGCTAGAGATTTATCCAGGAACCAGAGCCAGAGACAAAGTTATTTCCAAAGATCCAGAGTCAGTCATGTTTCCAGAGAAAGCAGACATAAGTACATTAATCTAGATTGGTTTTCTTGATCTTTTGAAAGTTGAAGAAGAAGATCAAATCTGTATCCAAGATGGAGATTCAAGACAAAGATTAAATCCAATATAGATCAGTCAAAAATATTCCAGCAAGGTGAAAGAGTGAAGAAGCTTTATCATCACTAAGTTTCTAAATAAAGTTCATTTTATCAAGGTGGAAGAGTGAAGAAGAGTTATCATCACTAAGTTGTTGAAATAATCCATACTTTTGGAGGTCCAAAAGTTCTTCAGTGGGAAGGTGTGATCCAGGAGGATCCAAAATGATGAAAAAATGATCATCTCAAATGATCTTGAAAATGACTTCATTGCGTAGAGCTCGACACGAGCTTTCCAATGGTGCGAGAATCGCATCAAACGAAGGTCGTATGAGAAATTTATGGCTCTTTAAAGTTTTGGAAAAACATGGTCAAGAGACCAAAAGGGGGTGCTACGTGGCACCACTAGAAGGGGACACGTAGCATTTGTACATGCATACGGTATTGACATGGCAACCCCACGACATAACACATGGCATGTGGCATGCTGAGTTGGCAGTCAATACGAGGTGAAATGACAACCATACAGTTCGATGTGGACCAATCAACATTGGGCATGTGGCATGGTTTGCACAGGTGGACCAATGAGAGACTTCCACGTGGCAGTGTCCCATTGGCCGAATATGGTTAAGGAGGAATAAAATTTTGTTGTGAGCCCAGAGGATAGAACCCAAGTCTCACGCTTGATAACCCAATGACTTACCATTATACCTATCGCATGTTGCTTAACCATACATGGGCACATTTGTATTTATGTTTGCAATGTGTGAATGTTGGCAGAAAAAGGATCGAGGACTAACCCCTGATTCCATGGTATCCAATGTAACCACATGCCATATATTCGTGGGGGTCATTAAATTTTATGCTATGTGTATGAAAACACCATACTATATATAACCAATAAATATATAACCACATGCTGAAGGGTGAGAGGTTTGCGGGTTTGAACCTGTGACCTCCTCCCACACATGCCAACGATCTAATCGTTGTGCCAAGTGAACCGCTTGTTTAAGGCCATGGGCGCGAATCTACTGAATGTCACCGCACCAAGGTTGGGCCATGGTTTGGCTGACCTAAGCTTATTTAATGGGCATGGATCCCGAGATAGGGTACGAAGTACGAGACGATATGGCCCGATACAATGCATGGGGATGTGTGCCAAGAGGTGCAACTATGATCGTGTTGTCTCATTTTGCGTGCCATTGAACACTTGTCCAAACATAGTCATGTTTATACTCATTTTTCTCAGTTTATCAAGATGAGTATGATGGTGATGTTTGTTTTGTGTTAAGATGTTGTTTATGAAAATATGTATTCACATTGCCTTGTATGAGAGCTATAGTGCATCGTTTTGAATGCAAAAGAGGGTCTTTGAGTGTCTGTTCAGAACATAGTCGTGTTTATACTCATTTTTCTTAGAATTTTGAGAGGAATTCAATCGTAACCTTTGTTTTTGGGATTGAGTAGCAGAATTGAAGGGTTTCTTCAAAATTGTAAATCATTCATTGTAATTTTGGCATTTGAGGTTAATGAAGAGCGGTTTCACTATTGAAAGGGACCTGGAGATGTAGCCCAGGAGGGGTGAACTCCGTCATCAACTCTTGTTGTCTTAGTTTTTTTTTTTTTCTTTTTTTTGTGTCGTGTTATCTCTCATATTTCTTCAAGTTAATCAGCAATTATTGAAATTCGGATAAGTAAGCATATTCACATGTGTTTTGCAAATATTCAAAGACAATCAAAATATTTATGAATCAGGTTATATGTTAGCACATGTGTTTAAAGAATAATTTAACATCTAAGGATTTTCGGATCATTGCGAGTGGACAATAAAGAGACACCATTTCTTATGGATTCGTAGCCCCAAATTAAGGGTGATTTGTTGTTGATATTTGGAGCAACAAATCTATGGTTGGGTGGAATGTTTGTCCCTTGTAGTTGGTTTCACATTTGGTTAAAAAGATAAGTGTTTTATCTCTGTCTAACTGTTTTTCCTATGGGTTTTAATTGTTGTGTTTACTCCGAGTTTAAGCAATTATATGATTTTATGTGAATGTTAACTTTAGTTGCAATCATGTTTTAAAAGTGTTTTTAGATGCATGCACGTTTTTTAGCATTGCTAGATGCATTTTAATTTAATGATATCAAAAAATTTCTATTGGGTTAAGTAGTGGGGGCACTATAGAGAGGTATCAAAGCCATGGTTTCAACACCAAACATGTATGAGTCTGTTATAGTAGATAAAACTTTAATTTGTGTGGAATTTGGGCGAGAATCAAATTCACCTAGCTTGAGAAACCAGGGTCAAAACCCTTCAAAATTCATTTTTTGTATGATGGTTGTTGTTTTGTGGGGATCGATTTTGCCTCTAAGTCATTGAATTCATCTTATACGGTTGAGTCGGGAAGTTTTTGTGATGGTCATGGCGGTCACGAGCTTGAAAACGTAGAAATCAACTATGTGTTGAAAATTTCCCAAGCCACAAATACAGTGTGTATCAGTGAACAAAAAAGATATTTAAGTCATTGATAAAGGGCATATATCGACAAAAAGAAAAGATCTCAAGTCATCGATAACAGGCATGTATCGACCAACAAAAAAGATCTTAATTCACTGATAAAGGGCATGTTTTGATGAACACAAAATATCTTAAGTTGTTGATAAAGGGTGTGTATTGACGAGCATAAAATATTTCAAGTCACATGATAAAGGGCATTTATCAGTGAGCATAAAAGATTTGAAGTCGTCAATACATCAATGGGGAAAGTGTTAAAAAAATAGAGAGGATTATAGAGCAATAAAATAAAATAAAGCAGATGCGAAAATAAAACACAAAAGATATTGTTGTAGGTGAATCCCCCTGCGGACAAGTGGATGCCCTCTTGGTCTCTAGACTCCTAAGGCCGTGAGAAAAAAGTACTTAACATGGACACTGACTTCCTTTTAGATCTAATCAAACTAATAAATGAAAGAGAAGGGGAAAGCCATGTACCTTATTAGCGAGGTTTGTCCTTGCAAAGTCTTGGCTGAGCTTCGATCCTGAGCTCCCTGATAGATCATGTAGGACAAACAAAGATACAATGGACTTCCTACTCTGTTGAGATTAGCTCAAATATAGATCCATATGCTGCAAACAAACTCATATGGAACAAGCATAAGTTTGAAAGAAACAGGCCAAGCATTGATTATATTAATGAGAACAAGTAAAAGTACTTGCAATCCTTTGAATGAAGGTGCAACAGCTTCTTCCAGTTCTCCTTGTCCAACCCCTTTGCTCAAGTAATCTCCACTGATTGCTTTGATGATATCTCACTCATGAGATCATAAGTTTCACATCTCCAATCTTTTCCATGTACCTTTCACCATGAGAAGGCTTCCTTATATAACCTTGGAGAGGTCCAACCAATTGAGATATCTTTGGGATAAGTTGAGGATTCCTCTCCTTCAGTTGAGGATATTCCCTAAGATCATGCCTTGACCACCTATTTGAATTCAACCACCTTCAGGAATTGAGGGATTGTTCCTTGATTTGCCTCAATAAACCCAAAATTTGCTAAAAAAAGGGTAGCGCTCCCCCAAAAGTGTGCTTAGGGTGCTCAAACACTCCCCCAAAGAGGCTCAGGGAGCACCAACACTCCCTGACAGTGGGTAGGGGAGTGCTCCTCTCCAAAATTCATTTTTTAGTGGTTCTTTCAATGTCAAAAGGTTTGTACTCCCTATCAAGTGACTTCTCTTCTTCAAAACTAGTCTTTGGGGTGTCTTAAGTGTCTTTGTGATGTCGTTAGAGGCACGACATGGGAAAGATGGCAGTATGATGTTTATGACACTTGCAACTCTTGTGATCAAGATGCGACACTTGCGGATAAGATGCGACACTTATAACACTTGTAATGATGACATTTGCGACACTATTGAAGTGAGTAATTTTGATGTATAACAGATTTCCCCCCAAATTATGAAGTTAGAAGATAATGATGACTGAAGTACTTTGTAGACTTTTTTGAGAAAGGGTATGGACATAGAGAAACCAGAAAAAGCTGCACACAACCATCAAACAAATATTATGACATGTTTCAAAACCCAAGGCAGGCATACCTATGCTTGAGTGATAAAGAATTTTTAGGTATGGCCACCATAAAATACACTGCAGATCCATAATTACATTGATAAAAGGTATAGCCACTGAAGATACAATGTGGATCTATACTCCCATGACCTGAACTAATCGTAGCCATGAAGAATACACAGTGGATCTACGAAATGAGAAGACATAGCCACGACCAATACAAAGTGGATCTATGTAACAGTATATGTGTCATAGGTCAAAAGAACTCCTTCACAACCTGAGCAAAGTATGCATAAGAGTGAAAACTCAACCCAGGGTCTTCTTACTGATCCTAATGTAGTACGAATATAACCATGTGAATAGATGTCCTAATGTCGAACATGGCAGAAACCACTTGATTACTGGTCAATGATGTAAACCGTTAACAAGCGTGAGGGAGATCACCATTGATGTCAATGATTCCCAAGGTACTCTAGTACATTCCAACGAATGTGAATGGATGAGCTGAAGTCGAACATTCGTGGAATCATTCGATCAGGGGTCAATGATGTAAACCCATTGTCAAACACGAGGAGGCCTGCCATTGAGGCATGCAGGTCCCAAGGTACTAACTGGTTTCTAAGTCTAGCTCCCGGATAATGTGTTGAAGTCGAAAGGAATAGACTCATCGAAGGAGGGCCTTGAAGTATTCCCCATCAATGACACGAAACAGTCACAGAGATGTAATTGGTAGATCAAATGAACATGGACTGACATGGGTATTGAAACAAGATATTTTTTATCGCTGACTCTCGAGGCAGATACTTCCCTTGAACACTAAGGCACAACAACAGAAACTTGACATGGACCAAAACATGATAATGCATTGGATACGGTGACTTTCGTCGGGTGACCCAAAAGAGTAAAAGAAACTCAGAGGATTGGCTCAGTGCAGAGGTTCAACGGATTTAAAATGCATGCAAAGACAAAGTGTCATATTCAAGGGCGACCGTAAGAGCTACTGGTAGTGTTCTCAAAAACTGTTGGGCTTGCTTCTTTCAATTTTCCCCCCATCCAGATAGACGAGTACCTCTTTTTGATTTAACGAGCTCGAGGAGGGTAACACATGCTCGATGTAACTCACCTTCGATAAGTCCCTCTTCCTTTGTTTAACGAACTGGAAGAAGTAAGGGTTCGGTCTCATATGAGCCCTTCAATGTATGATTGTTTAACGAGTTCAGAGAAGGTAAACTCGGTTGTTTTTCATATTTAGAGAGTCTGAAAATGACTTAAAGATGACTCCAATGTTGTCCTTTTTCATAATGTTAGTCTCACAAGGCCGAAAAAGAGATAAATTATCACTCGAAAGATGCCCTTTCAAACCTTTTAACGAGTGGGAAATGAAGCAAGATTACTCGGCAATATTTTCATGTTTAGAGAGTCTGAAAAGAGCTTAAAGACGACTCCAAGGGGTTCCTTTTTCATTTAACCATGCGGGTCCAAGAAAGAGATAAAAGTTTACCCAGTTGCATTCTCATGTATTTACAAGCACAAGAAAGAACAAATACTAAGCTCGGTATGCCCCCAGCTTGAAAGCTGGGGGATTAACTCCAGAATGATCATCAAAGGCTGGAGACATGCCCTCAAGCTAGGGGATTAACTCCAGAATGATCATCAAAGGCTGGAGACATGCCCTCCAAGATTCAATTCATTCACCGACTTTGAGGCTGTCACCAATTTCTCTACTAGATGGAGAGAAAGGATAAGGGTGGATGAAATGAAGCTTCAAGAGAGGTGACTATTTCATTTTTTAACGAGCTTTCTACAAAGAGGAAAACTATGCTCAAAGATTCTATTTCAATTTTTAACGAGCTTGCTACAGAGAAGAGAAACTATGCTCATGACCTTTGTTTCATTTTTTAACAAGATGGCTACAGAGAAGAGAAACTATGCTCGTGACCTCTGTTTCATTTTTTAACGAGTTTGCTACAGAGAAGAGAAACTATGCTCGTTAAACTCTTTTTGATCATGGCTTCCAAGAGAAAAATGATCTGGAAGGACACCATGTCAAGGGACAAAAATCGGTCATGGCTTCCAAGAGATCTTCACTGGATGGAAGAAAATCACTTTGGAAGGAACACAGGTCAAGGGTCGTGACAGGGGTAAGGAGACCAGGCTCCAATAGCCCTACCAAAGAGATCACCATGTCAACTACTGAATCCAAATCATCGAAAGTTGAAGGCATGGGAAACGATGGAAAATCAACATCAGGAGGGGAGATAGAGTGTATACCTTCCAGAATTTCTTCACGAGGAGGAAGAAAAGAGGATCGATGATGGTTATCATCCCGAGGTAGCTCGTCAATGCTCAACATTTCCATAATAGATTCATTAGAGGGAAAAATTGGGGAAATGTAGTCAATCGCAGACAACAAGGAACTTAACCATGATGGCATCGAATAACTGTCAGGTGCCAATAGATGTTGGTCATCCGAAGAAGGATAAGTGGATTGGATAGAAACGTATGATGTTTCGGCTGGACTAAATGGCATAGTGTCACCTAGTGCATCGAATTCCAACGGACTAGGTACAATCCAAGGGTCAGATGATTCCAAAGATTGATAAGCCGCGGTTGAAATCATATCGACAGTGGCAATATGATGTGTAGTCGGTGGAAGTGGTATAGGGAAGGTATCCATAAGGATAGAATATTTTAGCAAGCCAACACCAATGCTTTCATACGTGATATTGTGGTCTCCCAAGAAAGGAATGTTGTTGGTAGCGGGAGCGTGAGCATCGATCATGCAAAAATCTAACTGATCAACAGTGACAATTTTTCCCTGATGAGGAAATTGTAAACATCGAAAGACTGATGAGGCAACGACACTCATAGCATAAAACCAACTTCTTCCAAGTAACAAGTTGTAATCGATGGGAGCATCGACCACCTCGACATCAACAGTGATAGTTTTTCCACCCAATTAGATGGGCAGGGACTGTAAAAACCCATGGGGATGAAAACCTTGCCCATCGAATGCGCGTAACATCGTTGGGGATTTGTTAAGTGCGGGTGATTTTAAACCTTTCCAACATGATAAAGACATGACACAAGTTGAGTCTCCCTCATCCATAATAGTTCGGTGGATTTGTTGATTGTGAAAAACAACATCAACTTGGAAAGCAAGTTGGTGGGAGAGTCGAGACGTATAATTGTCCAGGTTAAACATGATATGGTTGGACGACTCAGGATGAATAGCACCAATAGTCGACAAGAGTGTTCTACATTGACTGGGGCAGTGTTGTAGAACTTCTAACATAGACATAGCACATGGTGCTTGAGCCAAATCTTCAACAATGTTGTAGTTCTGGGCATCACGTGAACTAGGATTAAAGGTAGATTTGCAGATAGTGCTCTTAGGAGGGCGTAAGATAGATTCGAACGTAAGTTTCTCAATTTGAAGTGGTCCAGATGGAGGATTAATCGATGGAGGACTAACGAAGGATGATGATGGTTCCAGTAAAGTACCGGTACTGTTAGGGACTTTTCCTTTGTCGGGGTTACCTTGTGTGTCGTATGTCTTAGAGAGAGTGGTCAAATTAATACCATTAAACATATAAATATGTGCACTTGTCGAGGCCTCATCATGAGGATGGATAGAACTGCCCCCAGGAGAGGGGGTTTGAGCAACCATGGATTGCTGCTGTGGAAAAGGCTGAGTACGCATAGCGAGTTGTGAATTTCCCTGGAAACATTTGGCCACTTCATTGCGATGTGGACAGTCTTGAGTGTAGTGATCATCACCACAAATGATACATGGGAATTTTAGTTTCCGTTGTGGTTTATTTTCAGTAGCAGGTGTTTGAGCTTGATTTTTTTGGTTTTTCATTGTTATTAGTAATTTTTTATTTATTTTTTGTCTTCTTCTTACCTATGGATTGTTGTGAAGGGGCAGATTGAACTGCATTCACCTCAGAGATCTGAGTTTGGGGAGAGGTAGATGAGAGTTTCGTCGATTGGGAAGTAGATTGAATTTTGACGGAACCGATAACACTGTCTGCATGAGATGAGGATGACGGCTTGGATGGATCGGTATTAGCTCGAGCAACATTTGGAAACAAATCATACAAAGTACCAGATTTTGAATAAACCAAATCTAAGTACTGAGCCCGAGCAATGGTTTCTTCCTCCGTGACCGCGCCACCCATAGCGACATTGCGAGCGATCAGGGGCAAAAGTGATTTAGTAAACCATTTTGCCAATAATATGTCAGGAATGATTACCTTGATCATCCTTTGTCGTCGTCTCCACTCATGAATATGGTCAGAGATATGCACAGAGTCAGTTTGATGAAGGGAGGTCAAGAGTTCAGTACTCGTCTCGTAGTGAATAGGTAGTTTAAAGTGCGTGAGGAAAGACATGGCAGGGGAGTTGAAATCATGGAAAGAAGCACGTGGTAGTTCAATATACCACTTTGTTGCTGAGCCTGTACATGTTCGCTGGAAAAGACGCAAACGTATAGAATCATCCATGAGGGAGTTTGATGAATACCACAAATGGAAAGTCATCATATGGTTATTTGGATCTTCTCCAGATTTTTCATCAAATTTCGGAATATCGGAAGGAAGTTTAGATGGAATAACTGGCCAAACTGGTGAATGAAAAATAGGATCATTGGTTAACCGAGACAAGTCTGGGAGATCCAGAGTCGCAAGGCAAGGTAGTTGTCGGTTAATTTGCAGATGATACTGGTGTGGCATAAGAACACCAGTAGGATCATAAACTAGGTTAGGTTTATATTTGTAACCAATAGGTCCTCCTACATATGGTTGTTGCTGACCAGGATAAATAGGATTCGATGATGGCTAAGAAACATTTGCATAACCCGGTGGGTTCTGAGCATTATAAGCCGGGTGATTTGCTTGCCCGGAAAGAGGATGAACATTGTTCCCTTGAGGAGGATAAGGAGTAGATCCCGGAGGCATACACACATTAGACCTATATGGAGGATAAGGTTGTTGTCCTTGAGGACTCCAGGTGGTGTTTGGGATGCCGCCCGGATAAGGTTGTCCATAATATGGTCCGGAAGGAACTTGATTTGAAAATCCTCCTTGTGGGTTATGATAATAGTGCCCCCCAATATGGGGTTGGGTGAATGTGCCTCCGGAAGATACTCCCCAGGATTGTGAAGGGTTTCCAACAGACGAAGGTTGCCCCCCTGCCAGTGGTGGATTAACGATCGGGGTATGACTGGCAAAGGGAGGTTTCCCTCTGGGAAGAACATGAAAAGAGGGTTGTCCCCCAGGAGGGGTAGGCTCGCCAGAGGATGGTGGTCTTCCAGGAGGGATAGGTCCGCTAGATGGTGGTTTCCCTCTAGTCGGTTGTATTTGGCTGGCAAGGGTTTGCATTCTTGGGTGAAAAGATGTCCCAACAAGATCGTGCAGAACATGTGGAGTTGTAGAGTGAAAGTTTGTAAAAGCGGGGGTAGGGATCGAAGTGCCATGGGAATGAGTAGAGGTGATGAGTCCATCATTATGATAGACTTGTGCTGACGCAAAAGTAGGGTTAATGACCTGATCGATGGGGTGATTCGTCATTTGACCAGATGGCCCACTTTCAATAGGAGGGTCATGAGGATTAAAGGGTTGTCGAAAGGATTCAAAATGCTCATAGAGATCGCGTCCCGATGAAGTCCTCCATATAGAACAAGAAAGTGTGGGATTTGTATCTAATACAGTGGTAGGACAAACAAGAGTCCTATACTCATCACCAAAGGTTGGGTCTGTGGATCCCATATATGTTTTGGTAAAATCTCTCTCAGGTAACTATGGGACCTCTTCGTCTATGATGTTCCCAAGGGAGTCTAAACGAAGAAAAAGTGGTTCGAGAGGGGTTACCGACACAGATGTAGTGCCAGGAGTGGGGTTCTCAACCATAACCAAAGCGCCTTCTAAATTGTCTAACAAAGGAGCAACAACATTCCCAGCATCAGATTGATTTTCTACCTCTCCATGGTAGTTGTCTTATAGAGGGTTAGGAGGTAAGGGTTGGTAGCCTTCTGGAGGCATCCCTTGCATCCTATGTGATCAATGAAGACCTTTATCGTCTACAGGCTCAATTTTGAAGAATAACAGTATACGCTGAAAATCTAGGTCCAACTAACAAAAAGAAACAACATACACTAAAAAATCTATGAATCAAAACCAAGCAAACAAGACTTCTCTCAAAGATCGTACTAGTTGGTGATGAAACCCAACGCCGCATGATCAAGTCAAGAAGGGGCTAGGATATGGCGGAATAGTTACAATGGTGACCTATTTAACGAACTTTCACCTTGGTGCAAGCTTCCATGCAGTAATTGTGGATTTACCCTCCAAGGAGCTCGAGTGAGTTTGACCAATGTCTGTTCCAGGTACGGTGAGGCTTCCCTTCACTATCACCTCGTGTAAGTACCTAAGGATTATAGCAACTAAGTACACCAACTCGCAGTTAGCCCCTGGGCAGGTACATTTGACAGTCTGATCCGAACATATGGGCAGGATAACAAGTCTGAAATCAACTCGAGAGGCTCCCACACATAATCATGGGTATACCCTCAAGTGACCCCCAATATACGATCCGACCACTACAAATAGTTGAACCACAGAGGGATATCTCTGTAACTCTCTCGAATGCAACCTCGTTCGTAACCCCTGTATGACAACTTAGATTTGACTCTCTCTATCTCAGGATGCTAATGTTCGTTTTGAAAACTTTGGAGAGTTGTACTCATAGCCTAATCCAAAGTGCTAATCCTAGTCTAATGTTGGTGGAAGATCCTAAAAACAAAATGTTCTAGATAATTTTTAATTAGCGTTGATTTTATGGCTGTTCTTTACTCAAAGGGTGTATGACAATGAAACTGATGGTATGATGAATCAATTCCAAAAAAATGCACAAGAAGATGATAAGAAGTCATTTATTTCGATGAATGACTATTTAAGGGAAGGAGAAAAGTTGTTTTCACTATCAAACACTAATATGCAATGTCCTCAATCAATTTGTTTCTCACTCAAATCCAATGTAATGCTAAAAATTTCAGAAATGCCTTCTAATATCCACACCAATCACTAAAATATGTCCTTTTGTTTATATGTAATTGATAATCAGATGTAAAACTTCTAAATGTCAATCAGACTTCAGGATTAAACAATCAGAAGCAAACCTCACACAAAACAAAAAATACACGCTCGTCGTGAAATAGACAAGAAGGGCAAAGATAACCAAATTGCAAACAAGAACAAAAAAACCTCAAACAAAAGAGAAATGATGGAAAATTGACCTCAAAGATCAAATGAAAAGGTTCACATACCTTTGGATTTTCTCACAAAAGTTTTCACTTAGTCAGATAAAGGAGAAGAAAATAACAAGTTAAATCTAGGTTAGAAAAGACAAAGAGTGGCTTCAAGGCAAGGAAATAAAATGTCAAAATCCCAATCAAAAGAGGAAGAATTCTCAGAAATAAGGTGTTTGAAAACCAATACCAAGATGGACTGAGAGTATGAGACCCTGAGAAAGTGCAAAAAAGGAAAAAACTAAACTTCAGAAATTGAAAACCTAGATGATTTTCACTGAAAATGGGATAGCTCTCTAGTGTAAGGGGTACCAGAGTGCTCCAAAACTCTTTGTAAGACCACCAAGGAGTGTTGGCGCTCTTCTAGCAAGGACAGGGGAGCGCTCTGCTGCAAAAGCTCAAAAAAATGCTCAGAAACTCAAAAAATCAAGGAAATTCAGTCAATCAAGGTGATCACGATGACATAAAGAGGGAATCAAACAAATCTAAGAATAAAAAAGACAATATGGAGAAGATCAAATCAATGGGAAAAGGTCCAAAACAAGGTCTGGGAATGGAAACAAAAATCAGATCTCCTCCCCAATGGAGTCACCAATTTCTATTGTAGGTGAATCCCCCTGCAAACAAGCGGATTCCCTCTTGGTCTCTAGACTCCTAAGGCCAAGACAAAAAAGTGCTTAACATGGACACTGACTTCCTTTTAGATCTAATCAAACTAATAAATGAAAGAGAAGGGGAAAGACATGTACCTTATTAGCGATGTTTTTCCTTGCAAAGTCCTAGCTGAGCTTCAATCTTGTGCTCACTAATAGATCTTGTAGGACAAACAAAGATACAATGGACTTCCTACTCTACTGAGATTAGCTCAAATATAGATCAATCTACTGCAGACAAACTCATATGGAACAAGCATAAGTTTGAAAGAAACATGCCGAGCATTGATTATATTAATGAGAACAGGTAAAAGTACTTACAATCCTTTGAATGAAGGTGCAACGACTTCTTCCAATTCTCCTTTTCCAACCCCTTTGCTCAAGTAATCTCCACTAATTGATTTGATGATATATCACTCATGAGATCATAAGTTTCACATATCCAATCTTTTCCATGTACCTTTCACCATGAGAAGGCCTCCTTATATAACCTTGGAGAGGTCCAACCACTTGAGAGATCTTTGGGATAAACTGAGGATTCCTCTCCTTCAGTTGAGGATATTCCCTAAGATCATGCCTTGACCATCTATTCGAATCCAACCACCTTCAGGAATTGAGGGATTGTTCCTTGATTTGCCTCAACGAACCCAAAATTTTCTAAAAAAATGGTAGAGATCCCCCAAAAGGGTGCACAGGGCGCTCAAACACTCCCCCAAAGAGGCTCAGGTAGTGCCATCACTCCCTAACAGTGGGTAGGGGAGCACTCCTCTCCAAAATTCATTTTTTAGTGGTTCTTTCAGTGTCAAAAGGTTTGTACTCCCTATCAAGTGACTTCTCTTCTTCAAAACTAGTCTTTGGGGTGTCTTAAGTGTCTTTGTGATGTCGTTAGAGGCATGACATGGGAAAGATGGCAGTATGGTTTTTATGACACTTACAACACTTGTGGTCAAGATGCGACACTTATAACACTTGTAATGACGACACTTGCGACACTATTGAAGTGAGTAATTTTGATGTGTAATAGATACACAATACAAATAGAGACATAGATATATGTGGTTCACCCAATGTGGGCTACATCCATGGAGAAATCGCCAGGTCCTTCCTTTATTATTATCTATCAAATGAAAGGATACAACCTACAACACACCCATTGTAACTTCCTCTTCTTTCTCTCACAATCTCCTCTCTCATAATACAATATTCATTCACTCACACAACCACAATACAATTCCCTCATACAAAATAGGTTGCTTTCTTGGGCGAAAATCCTAACATAACTTTTATCATAATATCCACGACCTTTTAATGAACGATCTAGATTGAATATGAAATTACAATATTTTACAAGGCATTTTTTTCAAAAAATTATCTTCAGGGGTGCTACCCCTGAACCCCAGCCAGGGGGACTCCATAAAGTGTCACTGCCCAAAACCCCGGCCAGGGGGACTCCATAAAGTGTCATTGCCCCAAACCCCTAGACCCCCTCGATGACATATGCAGAGGAGAAAGACCCCCCACACCCCCTCGTCAGGAAATGGGATTCAAACATGGATGAAAGAAGACCTCTGAATCAGGAAGATAATTTGGCTCCACAACCAACAATCTCCCACTTGGAGACTGATCACAAAAACCCCACTATTTTTGTACCTACTAGACTATGATCCACCTTGGACCTGGTAAGTTTCTCATCTTCACCTTCATGCTTGAAGACCAACTGAAAATGAGCAGGAACTCAATTTTACCTTGGCTACTACCTTTGTTAACATGTCTACATGATTCAGGCTAGTATGTATCTTTTCCAACTTCAATTGTCCATCTTCTAAAATGGAATGTCTGAAATGGTACCCAAGTTGTATATGTTTATTCTTAGAATGGAAGGTTGAGTTCTTTGCAAGATGAATGACACTCTAGTTGTCACAGGAAAACCTGTTATTCTCCTACTGCTTTCCCAATTCCTCCATAAACCTCTGTAACCAAATCATCTCTTTACTATCCTCTATAGAAACAACATATTCTACCTCCATTGTTGAAAGTGAAACAACCTTTCACAGTTTCGAAATCCAACTTATTGTTGTTCTACCTACAGTAAAAACATACCCTATGGTGCTCCTCCTTCTATCTTTATCACCTGCCATATTTGAATCAACATATCTTTGTAGAGCAGTGTTTGAACCTCCAAAACATAATGCATGAGTAGTAATACCTATCAAATACCTGAGAATCCAATTTACTACCCCCCAATGTCCTTTACCTAGATTGTCCATATACCTGCTCATAACTCCCACTACATGTGCAATATCTGGTCTTGTGCACACCATCACATACATCAAGTTGTCAATTGTCAATGAATAAGGGACACTGGACATGTTGTCATTGATGCCAATGGTTTGAACGATTGATGTCAAGTGATTGATTGATGCCAACGGATTGATTTATTGATGATTGATGTAATGTAATATGTATTGTCCTTGATGAGAATGCATATATGAAGATGGATCATTGAGTTTTCATTGATATGATGAAGATGGATCAATGAGTTGTCATTGATACATGATGAAGATGGATCGATGCGGTTTCATTGATATATGATGCATTGTTGGAAAAATGTATAGATAACTCATTATTTTCTTATCATGATTGATAAGGTGCATAAATGGATGAACTCCAAAGTGGTCCCCTTATGGTGAAAGCCCTCACAGGAAGACGCTTTATGGATTGAGTTATCCTAGAAGAATGGTTGGAGGAACCATGCTCTCATTATTGTCTTACCATGATTGATAAGGTGCACAAATGTATGAACTCCAAAGTGGTCCCCTTATGGTGAAAGCCCTCACGGGAAGACGCTTTGCAGATTGAGTTATCCTAGAAGAATGGTTGGAGGACCCATGATTGTATGTGGAATAATGAGATGAATATCAAGGAAATTGTTGGTGAAACTATCCTAGATGGATAATGTTTGTCATGCCATTTCCGGTGGTATGTGGAATGTCACATAATTCCTCATGGTTTGAGAGTTATGGCCTTACGAAGATGAAGGACCCCCACATGAAGGCTTGAAGCCCCCAAGGTCAAAGAAGTCAAAGTGACCTAAAAGAAGAA